>JAOXJP010131452.1:0-13587 GCA_025762735.1 Platanus orientalis | reverse complement strand
GGCCTGGACATACCATCTGTGGACCGTTGGCTGCCAAGGTGTGATGTGGCTGACCCAAACTTTAAAAAAGAAACTCAACTCCTTCAATCAGGAGAATATCTAACGCCCACCTTTAAAAAGGAGACCCCAATCCTGGAGAAGGGACGGTTCCATTGCTCTCTCACTCTGATGGTTTAAGACAAAATACTCACCTTGAGGTGCTATCCAATTGTTGAAGAAATCTTACATCACCGTGCACACATACAGAGGTATTTTTTTCTTATATATATATATATATATATATATTTGATTTAAGTGAATTCTCCCTTTAGAAACATGATGAATATGTGATTTAATAGTTTGTTATTTGCATTGATATTCATTATTTCTCTATAATATATTCAATGTATATTGATTGCTGGTTTAACATTTTTATCTCTTTAATGCTGTAAGATAGAATTGTTGATGAAGCTTGAAGTTTTTAAAGATGCATGCATATCCATGTTCATCTGTATCCGGCTTTCTTTTTTACTTATTGATGAATATCTTATCTCATCTCTCTTCATAATCTGTCCAACATCTATAAAAAAAAAAAAAAAATTTAATTAAAACTCTTATTATCTCTTTTGAATAATATATTAACCTACCCTCATTGGCAGCCATTTTTTTCTATTACATGTTATAAGGCAAAGCTGAATGGCCGTTGCATCTACTGCATCTAGAATCAGAATACATGAAAACTGTAGGTTGTATACCACTTGCTGAAGCCTTATCTCTGTTCTTAGCCATCTATCCTACTCATGCTCCCCCTTTACACGTGGTTCAACCCAAGAAAAGATAGTAGTGTTTTGAGGAAGGATGTCACTCATCTATTTATCTTTGTATATATTTGGTCCATAGCTGATCGAGATCAGGACGGGTGTCACTCAACATGGCATCATTGATCAATTGTATGGGCACCTAATATGCATGGGTCTCTCAAAATGGGTTAGCTTATATCACAATCTGTGAATATGTCATTCATGTTGCTCATTAATGGTGCAGGATACCACCATTTTCTTGGAGGACCGAATCCCTTTTCCCCTTTTCCCATTTATTCAAGCCCATCATCAAGATACTCTACACCTTCATATACCTATGATAACTTCCCTTGCTCTTAATCAAAACTGTCACGGGATCAGCAACCTGTGTACCCCCATCATGGTTTCACAACAACCACCATCCTCTACTTACGTTAATTTCTAAAATCCGTTATCGCATTTTGTTCCAACTTCCCTCTATCTGCCATGTCTCAAGTTGAGACATCAAACGACTATTAGATGTTATAAGATGAGTTAACCCAGGCCTATTGAATCCCTCCAAATCACGATAGCCATCAGTCCAAGAATTACTAAGCCTTACATGTTAGACTTTTCTAAACCCTGATCTTAGCCACATGTTATTCTTTGACGGAAGTTCCCATTTAATGTATTTATAGAGTGATCCATTCCCTTGCAGTCCATTATAGTCACCTGCCTCATTTTATATATCTTTTTTTTTAGTCCATTAATTCCTAAAACCTTTGATCTTTCCTCTCATAAGTCAAGGCTGTTGTAAACACACTTTCCTACTAGAATGGGTTTTGGGTTTGAACCGTCTGGATAGTCTCGAAAGTATCTTTCGGTTTCAATACTTAAAATAATATGAAGCTAGACCAAAATGACCCATGGTTCAGTACCTTATCTGTGAATTCAAAGATAATCCAAAGGCCCTAAATTGGTCACCAGGGAATGTCAAATTGTGTGTCTGGTTCATTGCATTTTTCTTTCATTTTTTTTGACTAATTTACACTTGATTATTATTCAAAAGTGGCATGTTTGACTTGCACATATGGTTGGCCTACATCCTATTGAAATTTATATTTGGCTAAGTTAACCCTTCATGTTTTACTTGGATTATATGAGAAAGCCTCTCGAGGTATGCCCCCTTCAAACCCCTTTGCTTTGAATTTTTATTTTTATAATTACATGCTAAGTAGATGCTTGGTTTTCTTTAATGACATGCTTCATGTACATGATCACTCATTAGTTAGTAGGGAAATTCAGTTATACACACAGTATATGGTTTCCAAAATAGGGAACTAATACACATATCATAAATAGAAGTGTAACCCTAAGATTAAATCGGTTTAAGTAGGTAACTGTGAAAGCAAGTGGACCGGGGTGCCTAACACCTTCCCCAGTCCATAATCAAACCACTTACCCAGAAGCCTCTAAGTCAACTAGTCCAAAGCAGAGTCTGATATTTAAAATGAATTTTAAAATAGTTACAAAAAAGTTTCATTTTCTCAAAATAGATATCTAGTCACATCTTTAAAAAGGCCGGTGGCAACTCTAGACCATAGTGGGTTAAGCCCATGATGAGTGGATCACCTTTCTAAGAGGCCTATAGTCGGGATCGCATAAAATCAAGCAACAATACATGTTCAAATTTTATGAAAATTTTGGCAGAGTTTCGCCTTAGAAAGGTAAACATCATATGTCAAAATCAAGTCACGAAGACAAAGACCTATAACATAGTGTCGTTCCAAAAAGAACCACTGTGTGAGGGTTTGGAGTCCATGGTCTCAAGTTGCTACCTCTTGCAAAGGAGAGTGTCCATGTGCAAAACGAACCCTAGGTCTAAGGATAGAAAATGAAAGAATGAGAGGGAGAGAAGGGTTAGTAAACCCATGGCCATTTGGCCTCTTCTTCTTCTCCTCCTCTTCTTCCTCTTCCTTTCTTCCTCTTTCTCTCTCGGCTCCTCCTTCCTTTCAGCCAACTAGTGGGTTTTTAGCCCACCTTGGCCTTTTTATAAGACCTCAACCACCAAGGACAAGTGTCCAAATTCGGGTGGACATTAATTAGTCAGACATGGTCTTAATGAACCTTTGCCAAGCTTGGCATGGGTCATTTTGTGCGTCAGACGCAACTCTGGGCCGGTTTCGGGTCGTCACGAATGAGCCTAACCTGTGGCAAATAGACTTGATCTAGCTCATTCGCTCACTTGGGTCACTCATTTGCAGGTCGTGGTACAACCCATTCACGCACTTTGGTCTAGCTATTTGCACGCCTTTAAACCTTCTCATTCTCTTACTTTGATCCTACCCTTATGCCTCAAGTGTCCTTACACCCGAGCCTGTGCCCGTGCCTGTGTATACAAAGTGTTGTGCATTTTACTACACTGTAGCAAGAAGTTAAAGAGAAAGGACTCTTAAAATACACAAGGTAGTGGGAGAGTAGTTTCTTATATAATGCAAAATGTTTTCTTAAATTTCTCATTTGGGACTATTCCCAAAAACTAGTTTTTTAGCAATTTTCACCAATTTTGAAAACACAAGAAGGAAATTTTTTAAAGATTTTTAATGTATTTTTAAAGGCTTTTAATACCTCCCGTTTTCAACAATAACCACCCTGTCACACTATCTTCGTTGACCCCTTATTACCATGATTTTCTTCCCTCACTACCTATCAAACTCTGACTTGAACACCCTTTGTGATTATGAAAGCACTTGAAAGAAAATATGAATTCAAAATAGTAAATCGATAAGCTAATGATGTGGTTTAGCACTTCCATGAATAGCCAAAAAAAAATTAAAGTTCTAAAATATTATTTCATTGGAAAAGGAAAAGATTAAGTTCCAAATATTATATCCCTCGTTTGCCAATGTTTTCTTCTTCTTTTTTTCGGGGTGGTTATAGAATAGCCAAGATGGAAATCAAATGATGAATGTAGCAAATAGATTCGAATCGAGTTCAGTGTAGACTGGACCAGACAGATATTCATCTCGAATGGACATGTGACACAATAAAAAAGGTCGTACAGGCAGTGTAATTGATGAGGGTATTTTAATAAATACACTTGAGAATATTGAAAACCCTTAACTACTACCTTATCCATGACACATGTTCCTTATTTTTTCACACTTCACAGTTGATTGGATCCCCTATCAAGAAAACATAACACAAACGTAAAAGGAAAATAGATAATCTTCCTTCTCTTGTCCCTGTTTTGTTTTTTTTTGGGTAAATCTTGTTCCCTCTAGTTGAAAGTTAAGCTAGAGGTTACAGGGATGGATTTCCTTTTAATCTTTTTTGTTGTTGCTATTGGTTTCACGTCAGGTAAATGTCTGAATAACCGTCATTTCCACAAAGGCGAAAAAAAAAAAGAATCAGCTAGCGAAATTAGGTGTCGAATTGTAAATCATTTTGTGTACACAAAATTGTGAGCCAGACAGGTATACTTTCATCATACCATATGACTTCATTGAGAGCCTAGTTAGCTTTTTCAATGTATTATATGGGTACTATATCTATAACTTAGCATATTTTAGCAAAAATGTTGAAATGGAAAGTACCTAAAAACAAAATAATATGAGAATAATATGGATTTTAAAATCAAATTATATTGCATGTCAAATTGCTAACAATTAATCACAAGAAATAAGATATATATATATATATATATTCTTTCCATGACTTTATTCATTTCTGCATCAATGAACATTCAATCCACCTATACCCTCCAATAATCATATCTTGGAGTGACATCTAAGGAAGGAAAGTCAAAAGCAACCTTTTCTAGAGAGGAAAATAACAAATAAAAAACCCAAATCAAGACAAAAAAAACAGTGGATTCAATTAAGTGCATTGATGTAAGACATCTCATCGTACCCACTTAAGATGATCGTATTTCCCTCAGGATTCTCTTCAGAATGTTAGAAGTTTAGATATTCGTTAGAAGATTTCAATGATTGACATGTGACAAAATAGTAAACAAAATTGAAAATGTACAGATCAGTTTATTGAGTTTTTTGGATACATGTTGACCACTAAAATCTTATGAACTTTAACTGAGCTTTAAAAATCTGGAGACAATCTCAAGCGTATTTATTTGCTTAGTTGGTAAAGTTTTGAGTAATTCCACATTCTTGGGTTCAAAACCCATCTTCATCTACCAAGTCTATGTGGAATGCTTTTCGGGCCTTCTGCCTTGATAGGATGGATAATTTTGGATCAAAATCAGTGCTCAAAATGGGGTCAAGTCGGCTTGATTCTAGGTAATCTTTAATTTAATTTAATTTTATTGGTTTTTTTTTATATAGTATTCCTTTTCACATGTACTGTTAATCTCAAGAAAAGAAAAAGAAGAACGTTAGATGCCATGTATTTTACTTTTCTCAGTTAATTTGGACCATTTTACTTACGTTTCTATTGCTTTTGGAACGTCCATAATATTGGCAATACAATGGTCCAAGGTTGATGACTATGCTTAATCTGAATTCCACAATTTATTTCTTATTCACAATTTTCATGGTTTCCACCTTCGATAACAGGATGACATGACCTATCATGTCCACTTGACCCTAATGGATTTTCGAGTCAAGTTGAGTCTTCGGGTTCTAAAACACGAACTGAAATCGACCCATGAACCAATGCACGGTGTTTATCTATCCAAAATGAATTAATCACGTTTAGGGGGACAGATTGGCTAAAATCTGCTGCATTCAAATGATCTCCATTTTGAATGGAAAGAAGTCCCGCCAGTCTCAAACCAACATTGGATATGACACCTTACACTTAATAAGGGTATCTGGCTAAGTACACATGAGTACTAATCTTCTGGACATTTACTAAAACACCCTTCTCTTGAAATGGATACGAGTCCAGCCTTACTGCTTTCCCCCCCAACCCCCTTCAAAAAATAAAAAAATAAAACACACAGAGTAGATAAAAATAAATTGCTCCTATTGAGGTGGAAATAAGAAAAAAAAAAAAAGAAGGAAAAAGAGAGGTTCATCCATCAATCTCTAACTAATCAGTAGCATCATAGTCATGGAAAGTCAACTAACCCAAACATCAAACCCAAGACTGGTTCCGTCCAGTCAATCCTGTTCACTGGTGGGTCAAACTGGCAACTCCAATGGCCTCATTGAAAATTTAACAAAAACTATTAAACAAGCCTAGTTCAATCTAGCCGGGTCAGCTACAATCTAGTTCTTGTGCAAGTTACATCCCCAAGGCTCCAGTTTAACTGATTTTGCTGGTTCTATAATCCTTCTTACCATATTAACTAAAGACATCATTTCTGTTAGGGGTGTCAACAAGCCGAGCTTTGCCTAGCTCAGCTCGGGCTCATCACATGAAAGCAAAACTCAAACTTGTGATGAGCCTTTCATGTGATGAGCCTGAGTTGCTGAGCTCAGGCTTGGCTTGGGCTTGAAAGGTAGGCTCTGTTCACCCAAGAAATAAAAAGGCCCAACACCCTAATGGTTCATCAACCAAACCAAGCTTTTAATGAGCCGAGCTGAGCAGCTCAACTCAGACTTGCTTCGGAATGAGCATCGGCTCGGCTCAGACTTGCTTAGGAACGAGCTCAAATCCAGGCTTAGGTTCAGTTCATTGACAGCCCTAATTGTTGGATCAGTAGTAGGGGTGGCAACTAGCTGAGCTTTAGCTTGGGCCTGTAAAGGTAGGCTTGGGCTCAAGCTCAGCTCGGCTTGCCAGAAAAAGAAAAGAAAAAAAAAATGTTCTACAGTCTAATGACCCAATAGCCCAATTTGTCTTCTTTGAACATTACTAACAAGTTGAGCTTTTAATTTAGTGAAACTTGGTTCAGGCTCACTTAGGCAACGAGCTTAAAAACATGGCTAAGGCTTGGCTCATTGACAGCCCTAAGGAGGAGGTGCAACAAGGACAACTAAAAGGGACCTAAATCTAATTTGGACATAATTTCATTGGAACATTTCAAGGGTTGCAAAAAACCTCACTAAAAACATAAAAAACCAACAAAAAAGTGTGAAAAGTAGAGGGCTCACAAGAGAAACTATATTTGTTCTGATGAGAAGCCATTACGGAGACAAAATCCATGATCTTTTTAATGTGAATAAGATAAGAAAATGGGACAGATGATCCTCACGTCAGTAATATGAGAGATCCTTTGCGACAAGTGATGAATTATTAATTTAGGTCATCCCCAAACATAAACTACAAGCAGAGAAAAGACAAACGAGAATAACCTTTATGTCACTAGTTATAATTCCAACTTTTGATGGGATATGTCACTATAAAATTATGGATCCTCTTCCAGCATCGCCTACGCATTTCTAAGTAGGATTGCAACAAACATTGACTTTTGCTTTCAAATGCCTAAGCAAGCAGTTAAATTAATACATCTCTAAACAAGTGAGGCTGTTTCAGGGATATATGTTTATGTTGTAGTGATGATTATATTCATATAGAGATAATCAAGGCACTGGTGGAACCATCCTTTTATAAGAAAACCCTTAACAACCTCAGCCTTGATTTGTATCAGGATTCAAAATTTTGACTTCATTAATGGATATTACACCATTGGAATTTGGAATGGGAAAATTTTAATGGAATATTATGCAATAATAGAATTTGTTTTTAAAAATTAGACATTGTAAGAAAAAAAAAAAAAAAAAACATAAACCATCAAAATAAGGGAATGTTAAAGTAAGCATGATTATGTACTTGGAACTAAAAAATACAAAAACATATATGTACAACAAGATGAATATATATGTATAACAAGTAAAAAAGAATTTGTGACTAACATAGGTGTCGCCAAAAAGATATACTCATTATTAACACCCAAAAGAAGCTTGTTTTTTCTAACATGAAACACTCACAAGATAAAGCTACATAAACATGAACCAAAATACAACTTTTGCAATCACAATCTGTCTCCTTCAATTACCACATTAAGTTTTGAGTTTACTCAAAGTTATCGTTCTTATCGCGAGTAACCTGGTCTTTCTACTAGTACTTCACATTCCTGCAATACTAAAGGATTAAAAAATTAAAATAGAAATTGCAATATTAAGCCTTTTCTCATGTTATAAAATGTGGCATTCTTATTCCTCGCAACTTGTACTCACTCATTTCTTCCATGTTTTGAGATTTAAAGAACACTGGAAAGTTAAATGGTCTTCCAAATTAAGCAGACTTTTTATTGATAGGTAATAGCTATGGATGTGTGTTTGGTAACCTTTCAAAAAATCCATTCTCCTCTTTCTCACGTTCTTTGAAAATGAATGAGAGAAAGAGGAGAATGCGTTCTTCGGAAGGTTTCCAAACGGCTCACAAAGCTATCACAAATGTAATAAACCTAGAAGGGGAGAGCTAATTAAAAAAATTACCCTAAATAATATATTATAGTTTAATTGTTTACGATTTTAAAGTGAAAAAAAAAAATCATTTTTCACACTAAGAAGGGCTAAATTGGTGTATTTTGAGGATACACCTTGATGATGACCAATGGTTAAAGATGGTCCTGGTGGACGGTTTCACTATAATAAGTAATATAAGATCACAATTTTTGTAAACGATGTAGAGAAAGTATTGACGTCAATTTGCAAGAAGGTCAACAAAATTTAGAAATAACTGAAGATTATATGAGGCAAGTTGAATGATGATATGACTTGTTTTCACCGAAATATTTCAAAAGTAATGATGAAAAAAATAACTTTTTTGAATAGTTAGAAAATTATTACTTGTATTTGATATTTGCAAAATCTTTTTAATATGATATCAAGTATTTATCAAAATCAAAGGAATGATCATTACTTTGATTTTTATTTTTCTCCCAAACAGAAAAAAGAAAATCTTCAAAACTCCATGGTTCAAATAATCAGAAATGATATTGGCCCAACAAAATCTCATTGGTTAAGATTTTGAGAAATTATAGTTGAGAACATCCTACAATTGATAAAATAAAAGAATTGGATTGAGACCCATATCTAAGTTCTAAATTTGTCACCAAAGCAAGCTATATTTTTCTTTTATTTTCTATAAAACAATTATTTGCTTACAAACTCATATTTTTCTTTAGCCAGTCACAACTAGCAAAAAAAAAAAATTAATAAAATTGTTCATCAAATTGTATCCATGGACGAATTGTGTGGAGAGGCTCCTCTCCCATGGGTTAATACAATCTTTAATCATTAAAAAAAATTAAAATGAGGTCTCTAGGTGTTACTAGGTACAAAGAATCGTGAGAGTAATCATGGATGGAGAAAAAGAAGGAAAAACATATCATTCTATATTGAAGAAAAAAAAATGATCAGAAATACTGTATCCAAACAAGATTTTCTATTCTGATAATCAAGTTCCAAAATCCCATTTTGATATTACCACCAAAAAAAAATCTGATTTTGATAATCTATAATCAATATTTGCTGTCAATTCTTATTACAAAGGAAAGATATCATGGGTGATGCTTTATGAAAACTTCATTTAAATATTGAAATGCTTTCACTGTTTGACAACTCTTGGTCACTTCATTTACTCTCTGATCCCTTTTCAACACCAATCTTTCAACTTGTTCATCCCTAGACACACACAAGAAGACAAAAACAAAGCAAAGCAAAAAGGTTAGCCGAAGTACATCCCACCAATCTTATAGGAACATACTTATGAGGAGTCCCAACATGGAGATCTCCCCACAACTAGGGGATCTTATGAGGGTGACCATAATTTTTTTTTTGGACCTTCTTCTTGGAACTCTCTAGGTACCCTATTTCATTAACTTCTTCATTGAAATCTTGACTAAAAACCCAAGCTACGGGAGAAGAAATTTTCTTCTATTCAAATTAAAAAGAGTTTAAATTTGTTCAGCTAGGAACCACACTTCATTGGATTCCCATGAAAAACTATACCTAAGCTTCACCTTTGAAACTTTAAAAAATAAAAAGTGAGAAGAAACTTTCCAAGATTTTGATTGATCATAAATTGTTTTAGAAAACAATCTGCTGGCCGGTCAAACCAGCAAACCAGGAACTACCAGTTTGAGTTAGCTTGGGCTTAGACTTGCATAAAAAATAGATCAGACTGAATGACTGGCCATTTGGTTTGAAACTTGAATAAGATGACACGGGTAATTGGGTTATATTTTCCGTACTCATTGCTTAATATATTTATATGGTTCGGGTTAACCCGTGTTGACTCGATTGATCTCCCAACCCTATCCGGTTCAACATCTGGTTTGATTCTGATAACTATGGAATTCTTACAATAATTCTAGTTGAGAAATGAGGCTTGAGAGTGAGACCCATAAAATAGGTAGGTCCGGAACCCTGCATGTGAAGCTATGTTGGTTGACCGCCCTCAGGATCCACTCATGGATGCCCTAGATTTCCTCAAAAATAATAATAGTTATCATTATACTAATATAATAATAATAGTAGTGATAATTAAGGTTGGTGAGAAATGAGGAAAAAGACGGCATGGCATGCTGACAAGACCCATTAAGAGCATCCCATGATCTCTTCATATAATTTTAAAAGAAGACCAAGAAAATTGGAATTTAAAATGCTTTGGCTTGATTCAATTTACCCCGGGAGGGATTTGGTAAGAAAACTTAAAGTTTGGCTAAAGAATGACACTAAGGGCCAACACATCAGCGCCAAAAAAATCATATACATTTTTAGGGATGCTTTTCACTTTTTGGCACTGATGTGTTGACCCCTAATATCATCTTACTTTAGGCTAACTTTAAGTTGTTCTACCAAATCTATAAGGAGTTCCCGTGTGGGTGAGAGCCCGCAACAAAGCAGCCACCCATCGTCCCCACCTTTTGAATATAACAAGCGGCTTCTTCATCGTTATTGTCTTCATTTGGAAAAGTTTTACAGTGCAAGTGGCTACCGTAAAACACAAATACAGCTGCAGTAAGCATCTTCTAAAAGAATGGGAATGAACCATACTGTTCGCCATCACCTGGTCACATTGATTTTTGACATTAGAGATAACCTTAGACAGGACTTGGTGAACAAGTGGGACCCTAGTTCTCACATGACGTCTATATGGCCCTCTATGAACCTTGAGAAGGATCCCTTTTGCTCTCTCTCTCTCTATGAACCTTGAGAAGGACCCCTTTTTCTCTCTCTCTCTCTCTTCTCTCTCTCTCTCTCTCTTGATGTCACATTTGACTAGAACTCAAATAGTGGCTTTTAAAATGCATTTGATTGAGACTCGTATTGGTGGAGGAGATATTTAATTTTGAATGTATATAGAAAAATGGGTCATTGATATATAAGCCAATGGGGGAGAAAAGGATGCTCCTGGATTTGATGGGACAAACTAAAGTCACCCTAAGATAAGATTGACACATCAGCACCAAAAATGTGACTTACACCTTATAGGATGTTTTCACTTTTTCAATGCTGATGTGTTAGCCCCTGTGTCAGTCCTATCTTAGGGTGACTTTACTTAGTCCTAACAAATCCTCCGGGAAAAGGATGGGTATGACGTTTCTTACCTTACCCTTTATTCCCTTTCTTTTCAATTTTTTTTTCTTCTAGCACTTTTAAACGGTTTAAACCTAATGTCTGGTATAAATAACAATAAAATAGAATGGAAGGCCATGAATCATGACAAGTGTGAGACTCATGTTTCATTGAGCAAGGTCGTGGATCGTGTCCATGGAAATGGAGTTTTACACGAGAGTCAAGATCCTCACAATGAGACTGTGCAACACTTAATGCAAAGGACCAGAGCATAGATCAGAAAAGCCAATGGATCATTCTGCAACTCCCATTGCAGAGGATTGAGACCAGATCATCTATGGCACAACTGAATGAGATGTTGGTGTGCTGCCATTCAGGGCACGACATAACAGTCATAAATGTTTCGACCGGTTCCTCTCCCCTTGTTTTGGCCGACATGTTGTGATTTAGTACGTAAGCACCACACTCAGTTTTGCCGTATAGGATCCGGACTCTATAGTGGCTGGCAATCCATGTCTCTTGGTTGGACAATCTTCCCTAGCTACATGGAAGCATAATGTAGCTTTGAGACCTTCTACTAGATAGGTAACCCTAAATCTGTCGTGTAATATCTGTTGTGCCTTAGTTTATGTCACCTCTATATTTCAGGCTTGGATTATGTGAGAATGAATCTCGTGAGAACTGTGAAAACTGCACCAAAGAGGCTGACGCATCAGTACCTAAAAGTGATTTGCACTTTTTGGGGGGCACTTATCACTTTTCGGCACTGATGTGTCCATACCTTGATGCCGTTTTCACAGTTCTCACAAGATTCGTTCTCACCTAATTTTTAGTGCTATATTTCATGTGGTACATTGCTCTTTCTCCTCTTGGGTTTTATTTGCCACGAAGGTGACATGAGAAACACATGGAAGGTTGACCTTGCAAATCCCTGGCTACACGGCAACGCCCCAGTGCTTTGACGGGTGAGGCATCTGTCTTCCATAGGAAAGACCCAGGGTCAAATCTGTGGAGGGGTAGGGTGAGCAGTGCAAAGTGGTGTCGCTTGCTCAGGTTCTGGAGTTTTAACTGGTTCAGGCTAGTCCCACCTCAAACAACTGTGATGGTGAAGGCCCATGAGGCTGTACCCAAAAAAAAAAAAATTCCTGGCTATACAATGCCACATTCCCATGTTACAAAACAGAGGGAATCCACAGGGCTTGAAGCCCACCATTTCTTGGGCCCCTTCCAATTTTGTGACCAATACCATCCAATCACTTCCATTTATAATTTGGTCCCATAACTCACCATGTATAACAAGTTCAGAAGATCAGAACATTTCATTGAACTGTATCGTTTAAGAGATTTATTTTTTGTCAGAGTAGCATTCAAGAGATTAACTAAGGCTAAAAATTGGTCTAAACAACAGGAAAGCATTATCGAAAATACACCCTTCACAGAACATCCTTTCCCATTTCTTTTTCCCAAAATCATTTTATAACTATTGTGATTTTTAGCAATAGAATTATTGGATATGATCCCTTTCTGACAAAGGATCATCTGCAATTAAAGTGGTGGTGGTGTTCTCCATTGTCAAAAATTTAAAATTTTCTCCCAAAATTCAAAACACTAACACTATGACTTGCACAAACCACCGCCACATGCCACCTAAGTTTTCTTTTAATTGAAGAGGATCATTTCCTAAGGAGACATCAGGCATATTTTCTTTTTCTATTTTTTTAGTACATCAGGCAAGTTATCAGTCCTTGCCCTTCTCACTAAATTCATCTTATGCTTAATACAACTTTTCAAGGTAAATGAAAATTTAATGTATCAGTAATTCTATGGGCGGGATTTGGTAGGACAACTTAAAGTTAGCCTAATGTAAGGATGATATTAGGGGCCAACACATCCGTAGCACCGGATAAGTGATATACACTTTTTCAAGATGCTTTTCACTTTTTGGCACTGATGTATTGGTCTCTAATGTCATTTTTATTTTACGTTAAATTTTAAATTGTCCTACCAAATCCATCCAACCTGAATTACGTGAAAACGAATCTTGTGAGAACCTTAAAAACAACATCAGAGGGGATGATGCATCAGTACCGAAAAGTGATTTATACTTGGGGGGACTTATCACTTTTTGGCACTGATGTGTCCATACCCTGATGCCGTTTTCACGGGCTTGGATTATTTGAGGACGAATCTTGTGAGAACCGTGAAAATGGCACCAGAGGGGCTGACACATCAGTACCAAAAAGTGATTTGCACTTTTTGGGAGGCACTTATCACTTTTTGACACTGATGTGTCCGTACCCTGATGCCGTTTTCACAGTTCTCACAAGATTCGTTCTCAC
>JAOXJP010131441.1:0-13587 GCA_025762735.1 Platanus orientalis | reverse complement strand
ATGACTTAATCATCCATTCCTAATCTGCAAGATGTGAGGTGGCTTGATCATCCATTCCTAATTTACAAGATGTGAGAGGTGGCTTGCATCCATTCCTAATCCTAATTTGCAAGATGTGAGAGGTGGCTTGATCATCCATTCTTAATATATAAGATATGAGAGGTGGATTGATCATCTATTCCTAATTTGTAAGATGTGATAGGTGGCTTGATCATCCATTCCTAATTTGCAAGATGTGAGAGGTGGTTTTATCATCTATTATTAATTTCAATCAAATCTGGTCTTTTTCTCCAATTTAGAAAATCTGATTAGCTGCTCTCCTTAACTAATTAGGCTCATTCAAATCTTGAAGATTGTCTTTTAATTTTGAGTTAGATTCATCTCACTTTATTTGGAGTCCATCATTAAGCCTTGAATAAAGACCATTAACATGTTAATCCCACATTACCTACAAAACATGAGTAAATTATAATTAGTCATAAAATAACGCAAAAGTTAGATTAACAATGAATATATGAAAGTATTTTCATTAACATATTTCATGCACATCAGTTATTTAATTGCATACCATCTCGTTAGTTTAAAGATTGCAATGATTGGAGGGGTTGCTTCTCCATCCAAAACGACATAATGCATTGAAGAGAAAATATACAACAACAACAACAACAACAACAACAACAACAACAACAAACAGCCTTATCCCAACTATTTGGGGTATTGAAGAGAAAAATAGGAAGGAAATAAAGTTTGAGGAGATTTGCTTGAAAAGTCAAGCCTTTTCACAAGGAAATGTTTCACATCTATAAATGGGTAAGTCTCCTACGTTTTGATGTAATAAAAAATCTACAATATTATCTTCTAAGATTATTTTCTCCTTGATTCTCTCTTTACATTGTGCCAACTTTGGGTGGTGATTATCCTGAGTCTAATGACCACCACCCTTCCTAACGTTGAGTAATAAATATTTTATTTATATTTTAGTTTCCGAGATCTTAATTTGGGACCAACAATGAAATTTTTTGTAGGAGACATATAGGACCCACAAATATGAATTTGTAAGAGTAAAAAATCCAGATTGGATGCAGTAATTCAAATAAGCCTAATTTTCCTTTTTATTTAATAATAGTAAGCCTAAAGTAATTGGACTTAGGCCCAATATTAATTGTCTTCTTTTAGTGCAGCATTATTTAAGAGAGTTGTTTTAGCCTTCCTTTTGTTTATATGATCATTGGATCACAAAGCCGAGAAGATCTAAACATCATTAAGATTGAATCATCACCATCCAATTCATTTGAAGAGGAACTAGAAGAAGACTCAGAAGAATTACAAGAGTTGCTTGAATAAAATATTGAAACACCAGAAGTGAACCCTCTTGCAAGAAATTCGAGTCCCGAATACACTCCTATAGAACCTCGTAGGCCTAAAGTACTAGGAAGATATATGTAAATTACTCCAACAACAACAGAAGAAAGACATTTTATTAGGGCTGTATGATAGGTTAAGACACAACGAAGGATTACTCTCCTTGAAAGGAATTTCACAACTTGCTACCATTCTCTACGAAACATCATTCTCAGGCTAAGGCAATTAGTCAACCTTGGCTTTCTGAGAGACCCGACATTTTGTGTTGCACATCATTTTGTTTGTCGGAGTATAATGGCTGGTGGAGGACCATATAAACAACACTTGAGAGATCAAGTATAGTGAGTCGCTGAAGGCTTTTACAGAAGAAGACAAGAAATTTGAAAGTGTCAAAATCAAACCATTAATATCTGAAGGGGGATAAGAGGAAGATTGTGGGAATGAGTTGATTATCGACTCCTGGAGATACACGATATTGGAGTTGGCACCATAATTTGTCATTCGATTAGAGACCCAGGAGGTTCATCTCGTAGGCAATAGTTTGAGTCCTAGATGTTTTCATTTTTAGAGGTTAGTGATAAATTTGTTCTTAATTTTTTACAGTAAAGAGACAAGAACCTTGAACTATTTTACTTTTCAGTTGAACCTTTGTTAATGCAATTTAAGTTTATCTAGATTATCTTTTCATTATGGGATCTAAATTAATTTCAACTGAGAATGTAAAATTAGATAAACTTAATAGAACAAATTATTGCACATGGAAAAATATAATAACATATTTACTTATACATGATAGAACTTACCATGTGGTTCAATGTCCTAAACCTATTTATGAAAAACCGGGGATAAAGGATGACTTTAGAAGGGAGAAAAAGTGGGAGGATGATAATTTGTTTGCTAAGGCTACAATTTTGTCAAATATGAATGATAATTTAATCCCGCTTTATGAGGATTGTGAAAACGCTTAGGAAATACTTAAATTGTTGGAAACTAAGTTTTGTAGTTGATCAAATACTCATGTACAAATTCTGTTGGAGAAGTACAATAGTATTTGAATGGGTGAAGGATCCAAAGCATTGGATCATATTAACTAAATGGTACTTATTGATAAGGAGTTAAGTACACTTGGAAGTCCCATTCCAGAACAACTACAAGTTTCAACAATATTTAGTTTTCCACCCTCTTGGGAATTAGTCAAAACAACAATAAGCTGTTTTGGAAAAAATATGTCATTGGACGATTTACCTTCATTATTAGCTTTAGAAGAAGCAAGAAAAATAAAATAAAGCATGGAGAATTATTGTTTGCTAGTGATCAACATAAAGCTTCATTGAAGAGAAAGAAGGTTTGGAAAGGTAAGTCCAATAATCATAATAGTGGAGCAAGAAGACAGAAGCGTCACAAAGATGTAATTTGTTATAATTGTGGAAAGAAAGGACATTTTAAAGTTAAATGTCCAAAACTTCACAAACAAGTTAAGAAACACCAGAAAGATGTAGTCTTCACTATTTCAAAATCTTTATATGTTGAAACAAGCTCGGAGCAATGGTGGATTGACTCAGGATGTACAAGGCATGTCACAAAGTTGAAGGATGGATTTGTTAATTTCAAACCTATGTCGCATGGAGAACACAAACTTTACATTAAAAATGACACTTACATTGATGTCATGGGCATTGGTGACTACAAACTGAGTTATGTCACAACAACTCTGATTCTGAAAGACACTCTATTTGTTCCTAGCATTAGGATGAATCTTATATCTATTTCTGTGTTAGATGAAAAAGGGGTATGATATAAGATTCAAATTGGGACATGTAATTATTGGGCAAAGTGATAAAGTATTTGTAAGGGGGTCCAAGGTTGATAATATGTATCATACAGATTTTATCAATAAAATTGAAATTTATTCTTATGTGTGTGCTTCCGCTATAAATTTTTATGTTTGGCATTTAAGACTAGGACACATAAATAAAAAATAAGATGCTCAGGATGAGCGAAAGTGGTTTAATTCCTCCTGGCTTACAAGAAATAGACTTTAACGTCTGTGAACCTTGTGTACAAGGTTAAATGACGAAGAAACCATTTCGCAAGAAATGGAAATCATCAAAATTATTAGAAATAATTCACATAGATATTTGTGGTCCACTTAGAACCAAAACACATAGAGGAATGGAATATTTTATAACTTTTGTTGATGATTTCTCTAGATATGGATACATTTACTTCAACATAAATCTGAGGCATTGTTGAAATTTAAGGAATATAAGAAAGAAGTTGTGACTTAGTAGAAATATTAAAGCCTTGAATAGTAATAGAGGTGGAGAGTATACCTTAAAGGAGTTCAACATTTTATGTCATGAAAATGGAATATGATAGATTAATACAAAAGGGTGTAGCAGAGAGAAGAAATGGGGCCTTGTTAGAATTGGTTAGATCCATGATGGCCTATAGTGATCTACTAATAACTTTATGAGGAGAATCTATTAGTACTGCAATGTATATCCTAAATAGGATTACCACTAAAGCTAGAAAGTTAACCCCTTATAAATATTGAATTGGTAGAAGACAAGACATCTCAAATTTAAGAATTTGGGGATGTAAAACTCATTTTTTGATTCCCAAACTCCCTTGAAATAAACTTGAGGATCAAACATATGAATGTAGATTCATAGGATATCTAGAGAATGGGTCTAGATATAGATTTTATCATAAAGATAAAGGTTTGATCGAAAGTCGGGATGTAGTTTTCTTCGAAGAAGTGAAACAATTAACTCTTTGGAAAAGATGTTAATATTAGATGAACACGAGCATGTACTCTAAGACAATAATGAGAATTCACAAGGAGAAGAGAATGGAGTATAACTCCAAGAAGAAGAAACTACAGAGGCAAAAAGTCCTGACAAAAATCTTATGGTTTGTGGGAGGAAAATAGAAAGATAGCTATCCTTCATATTTAAGGATGATTATTCCTTAGTGTCTACAAATGAGAAATATGAAGACACACTACAGAATGAACCAAATAATTATAAAGAAGCAATGGAATTAAGTGAGTCATTTGAATGGTTGAAAGCCATGAAAGAGGAATTTAACTCCATAGAGAAAAATGGAGTGTGGGAATTAACCGATCTACCTGAAAGAAGAAAAGTGATAGGATGTAAGTGGGTTTTAAAGAAGAAACTCAAATCAGATGGTACTTTAGATAAGTACAAAGCTAGACTAGTAGCAAAAGATTACACAAAAACCTAGTATAGACTTTGTAGATACATATTCCCCATTTACAAAGTTTGTATTTATTAGGATTCTAATGGCGATTATTGCTAGGCTTGACTTAGAATTATGTCAAATGGATGTCAAGACAACTTTTCTAAATAGAAATTTAGAAGAAGATATCTAATGCAACAACTTGAAGGCTTTAGAATCAAGGGTAAAGAAGACAAAGTCTATAAGCTTAAGAAATCCTTATATGGACTTAAGTAGTCTTCTCGACAATTGTATCTAACTTTCCATAAGGCCTTATTAGATTTTGGATATAAAATCAATCGATTTGACCATTGAGTATATATATGGAAATTAGATGAAAAGATAGCCATTTTATTTTTATATATGGATGACATATTGCTAGCAGGGAATGATAAAGAGATGATCAAGAAGACAAAGACATATCTTGCAACTAAGTTTGAAATGAAGGACATGGGTGCGACATCCTATGTTCCAGAAATTAAGATAACTAGAGACAGATAGTCTAGGCTTCAGTATTTATCTTAAGAAAAGTATCTTGAAAAAGTTCTTAAGAGATTTAAGATGGATGGATGTAAGGCATTGTCTACACCCATATGTAAAGGACAAAAGCTCGATAATTCAATGTCACCTGTTGACGTGGATGAGACAAAGACTATGACATATGTGCCATATGCTCAGGTAGTAGGAAGCTTTATGTATCTCATGACCTATACTCTTTTAGACATATGTTATGCAGTAGGAATGGTTAGTTAGTTTCAAGCCAATCTAGGAAAGGTACATTGGCAAGAAGTTAAGAGAATAATTAGACATCTTCAAGGAACCAAAACTGTGATGTTATGTTTTGGGTCTAATAAACTTGAAGTATATGGATTCTCAAATGCTGATTTCGCCCGAGATATAGATGGCTGTAAGTTTATAAGTGATCATGTTTTCCTCTTTGAAGGAGAAATAGTTTCTTGGTTAAGCAAGAAACAAACATGTGTTGCTAAGTATATGATGGAGGTTGAGTATATAGCTTGTTGTACAACAACAACATATGCCATTTGGATAAAGTGTTATATATATGATTTACAACTTGAGTTAGTCAAAGGGCCAATCAATGTGTTTTGTGATACTAAGTCCACCATCTCTTTAATAAAAAGTGGAACTAATAGTTTCAAAGGAAAACACTTTGATGTGAGTTATCACTTTATACAAGATGTAGTAGAAAGAAGAGAGGTGAAAGTTGACTACATTCCCTCTAAAGAAATGGTAGCTGATCCCATGTCCAAGGGATTTTCTCAGCAATGGTTCAAAGAGCATATAACAAAGATGGGCTAGATTTGCCCATAGGACGTGTCACGACCCAAATTTGTGGGCCATGAAATGGGCCGGGTTCGGATCCGTGACATGAGAATGACCCGACCTGAATCCATTTTTCATAGGGGACAGACCAACAAACTTGAAGTCTGTCATTATCCCTCTTACTTAATCACATCAATCTTCATATAAATTTGTTTTCTTATCTTTTCACATTCATTAAAATCCATATAAGATAATCACATCGCAACAGAGTAATAACAATAATGACATAACCCAACTAAGTGTAGTGGAACTATATAAACATCATATCTAAAAACGTCTCATAAGCATCCAAAATAAAAGGGCCTAAACCTGACCATAAAACATATATACAATCCTTGCCTACGAAGGAGCCCATATCAAATAAACAAAGTACTAAATGTACTACATCTCTGATATGTAAACTAAACTGAAATGAAATGTAACATCATTAGGCTTGAAAGTTCCTTTAGCATCTCCTCTTACTGCGTCCCCAATGGCCTCTACACATGCCTCTAAGACTTCATTTGCGGGTGATGCCAACTGCAATAAACTTGAGGGCTTAATAGGAGGGTATGCAGTTTATACAACACTTAAATTGGAGGCCAAAGATAATCACAATAACAAATAGGGAGAATCAATGTAGAATAAGGAATCAACAAGATGTGCACTGTCAATGATTATATTTCAAACATAAATCCTTACTACAATTTGAGTATGCACATGTTATAAGGTATCCACAAGAATATCCAAAGTAGATCAAGCTGAATCATGCATATGCTACATGTTATATGCCACATGCCAAGTACTATATGCACATACCCAGTAATATATGTTTTATATGCAAAACATAGGTGTCTCTATCACATATCATATTTAAGTGTAAATGAACCATGAAAGGTCTCTAATAAAACATATTGTATATAAAACATAAAAAAGTCTCTGGTAAAGCATATCGTATATAAAACATAAAAAGTTCTTCGGTAAAGCATATCATATATAAACCATAAAAAGTCTCAGGCAAAGCATATCACATAACCCGAATAAGGTCTTCGACACAACACATCACATAAGCTATGTAAGGGTCTCTAACATAACATATCACATGTATTAGGCCATTAGGGCCGTCTTCAACTATTAATGTGACCCGGTGATTGAGTACCTGATGGGACCATTTATGAAGCCTGGTGACTAGGCATGCACATTTTAAACTACTAGGGTCATCTTCACCTATTATTGTGACCCAGTGATTAAGTACCTATAGTCATAAAGACTAATATTAGTCCCATATCATTCCCCCAAACAAAAGGGTAGTCTTATATCATTCCCCCGAACAAATGGTGGTCTCATATCATTCCCCTGGACAAAGGGTAGTGCCATATCATTCCCTGGACAAAGGGTAGTGCCATATCATTCCCCCGGACAAAGGGTAGTCCCATATTATTCCCCCGAACAAAGGATAGTCCCATATTATTCCCCCGAACAAAGGATAATCCCATATTATTCCCCTAGACTAGAATACTAAATAAATCTGTAGGTTAAAGAAGCGATAAATGAAATCCATGCTTTTACAAAGTAATGTAGTCACTACATAAGTATACCATTTGTAAAAATATCTACATTTTCTATCTCATGAAGAGTTCAAAGAATGAAATAGTAAATCACATAAAAATGGGTCAAATGCCAATATATAAGTAAAGGTGCTTGGCCATAACTAGAAGCATAAGGGATATTCATGGTGTAATGTCATTTTATGAAAATGTCCTTATAGGTCAAAAACCAAGTATCTCAAATCCTTTAAAAACTCATGTAGAAATTCCAAATAAAGTGTCTCATGAAAATCCCAAAATAAACCATGTCAATGATGACATGCTTATGCCACTAAGAGTAATTACATAATGCAAAGAGTAATGTAACAACATGAGGATCAATATAATTAGCATAATTCATCATAGTATAGCTTGAATCAAATGAGACATACCAAAGAGGGTAATGGACTAACATAGGAAGTCAATCGACATGATAAAGATATACAAATCATGGAGAACAAATTATGTCATTTCATCAAATAGGTGGGGAACAAGCATTTAAAGGGTTTCAAGAGAAATCAATGGAATAAATAAGGAAGCACCACAAGAAATCTCTACTCCCTCTAAATCATGTAAATCCAACTCTATAAACTTTCCTACAATAGTAGAGATTCCCAAACTCATGGAACTAGAACATTAGCACCATATGAATAACTCCAATTTTCAAGAACACATAGCAATAGGGTAAAAGAACCCTTCAATTATGTTCACATTAAAGGATCTAGAATCCGCATAAGTAAACAACATTCTCATGGGGTTTGCATATAGAATCACTAAAGCAAAGCTTATCCTTAACAAATCCAAGTTTCTAGGAAAAGAGAAATCATACATATAGAGCTCAGTCATTCACCCAACCAATTTTCCATAGAGATTAAACAATAAATATTTGCAAGCATAGGGTAGAAGCACACTTCTAAGAACCTAGAGAGGAAAGTGCAAGCATAAATTATATATACACTCACAAACCGTTCCCATAGAGATAAAAATCTATAAATCTTAGCAAACATAGAATGAAATCACATATCTATGAACTTAGGAAAGAAAATGTGTGCATAAAATGCATATCCAACTCACACAAAGCATTTTCATAGAGGTTTGAACCACAAAATCTTGAAACATGAGATAGAAATCACACATCTATGATCACAAGAATGGAAAAGTGAGTATAAATTGAATATCCACTCACAAAAACTTCTTACTCCTCTTGGAGTGGAATCTCCTCCAAAACGCTTTTGCCTTTGCCAAGATCTCCTTCCTTTATGAACAAACAAAGTATTCCCATGGTTAGAATACATAAACTAAGGTAAGAAAATAAGAATTCATGCTTACGTAGGCTAGATCTAGGAAGAAAATGCCTACTCTAGCATATTTTCAAAGTTGAAAGAGGAACTTACCCAATTTGGGAGAAAACTTCCTCATTCTCTCCCGAACCTCTCTAACCCTTTCATTTTTTGTTCTAATCCCTCCAAATGACCTAAATGAAGTATATTTGGGGTTAAGCCTCATCTCACAAGGTTTCCTATGTATAAGGGTAGGCAAAATGGTCATTTAAGACCTATTTTATTTTTCTAGATTTTTGAGTTTGGAGTGCTCCAAAATTTTTGTAGCACTTTAATAGTTTTGTGCACTCCAAATTTTCTCGAGCGCTCCAAATTAATTCGAGGGCTCTAAATTAGTCTAGAGAACTCTAATATTCTGGAGCACTCTAAAACATTTTGAGCACTCCCAAATCTAGATTTTTGAGCGCTCCACCAAAACTTGAGCGCTCCAAATATTTTCGAGCGCTATAAATTTTTTGGAGTGCTCCTAAATGTCAGATTTGACATTTTGGGTATTTTGGATTCCTTTTAGCTTGGTTTCATCCCCAATGTTCCCAAACAACTTAAATGTCAAAATGTGTCTTTAAATTGGGTTTTTAATTCACCCGCATAGTGGATCCTATATTAGTCTTGGGTTCCTCACCCGGGTTAACCATACCCGCTAAATTCCCACTTTCAATGTAGGCTAAACATGCAGGGTGTTAGAGGATGTCCATTGTGTTTGAATGTTATATGGGAAGAGCATTTCATGTCGGAAGAATTTTAAGGACCCTTGAAATGAACAACGAATGCGATGCCATTCCGTTAATGTATTAAGACATAATACATTATTGTTTTATAAAACCGACAAGTTAAGCAATTAGTTAGGAATGGTACACACTGACAAGGATACAAAGGTTATGTCAAGAGAATCTTATGCACGAGGTTCACATCGGAGTGCAAAGAAAGTTTAGAATAATCACCTTGGCGTACAATGCATAATTGATGTAAGTCACCATCATGAGTTAGGTGGTTAGCCCAGGTAAGTCTCATATGGTGTAGGTCCATGTATTAGGCTGAAGGACATCGAATAGTTATACTGGGGTGGACCATTGGACCCAAAGACTCATGGTTTGATGCCACTTGGAAATAATTATTATCAGAATGTACATTTAGTGTAATGATGCTTGTACAGATGTAGTCAATAATAAGTTGCTAAAGTGAAGTCGTCAGATGCATTTAGTTTACTGATGCTTGTACATACACAATCAGGAATGTTCGGCTAGAACACAAATTGCCAATGCAAATCTGAAGAAATTATATCTATAGATAAGAGTTGATAATATTCGACTAGGAACCATATCAATGTAACCCTTAGCATATCCAAGTGGGAGATTGATGGACTGGTGTGTCTATGCCAATGGTTACAAGATATAACCGTTGCATGTTTTTTGAATTTGAATGGGTGCATATGGTTATCTAACTGCATGCCATCTCGTTAGGTTAAAAATTGCAACAATTGGAAGGGTTGCTCCCAATCCAAACGATATAATACATGGAAGAGAAAATATAGGAAGAAAGAGATAACGTTTGAGGAGATTTACATGAAAAGTTAAACCTTTTACAAGGAAATGTTTCACATCTATAAATAGGTAAGTCTCATATGTTTTGATGTAATAAAAATCTACAATCTTATCTTCTAAGAATATTTTCTCCTTCATTCTCTCTTTACATTGTGCCAACATGGGTTGGTGATTACCCAGAGATGGTGTTATGCCCCATAACCCGCATGCGGAAATCAGAGTAATAAATGCAGAAGCACATGTGCATGGCATTGTAGTTCTTAGAGTGTGACATTAGTGACTCTTTCCTTATGGAAAGAGTCCTTAACTCACATAAATTCAACATATATATATATATATATATATATTCTTATTTTATCCAATTACATAACCTTAATTACCAAAACATTCGTAGCGGAAACATAACAATAAGATAATAACATTCATCCACAAAGTGTAGCGGGAATATAAATATACACATTCCAGACTACGCAATGGAATGCAACAATAACCTCCAAATATCCATATCAAATAAACTACTATCTCCAATATAATAGTAATAATAAAAGGTCATCTAACTGACTATCATAATCCCATCCAACCAACTAGAAATAACTAAACATTTAATAAATCTTGTTTCAATACATCACTGTTTCATACATGAGTGCTAAAAATATACTGACAGAAAGGAAATAACATAAATAGTCCTCTCGTCCCCACTAGCCATCTCTAGGACTAGATTTGCAAACAAATCGCGTACTAAGAGGAGCCATATGAAATGGTGTTAAAAACATGGGTAAACTATAAATGAATTAAACCAATCGGAATATGCATGAGTAAGGTTCGATACAAAATCGGAACATGTGTAATATATATGAATTGAACTAGCTATACAATAATCGATTTCTAGTAAAGGTGTCAGGAGAATCAAAACCAACTCAACAGAAGTCTATAATAGAAACAGGCAAAAAAGTAGCTTATAAGAAGAGTGCACATACAATGTAAATTCTTTATATAAATATTTATACATAAATAGGCTTTATCACCTTTTAAGTAAGTTGCTTTAGCTAATAGATATCAAAATAGATGCATGCTTATAGAAGCTCAATGCAGCTCTCAAAACCCACATACCCCATGAAGAGTTTTTAACGAAATACACCTTAGATCAAATCAAATTAACCCATGTAGGGTTCCTAAATCAAAACATCTCGTGTCAAATCCAATAGATTAGCCCACATAGGGACTCTGATAAATCTGAAATCATATAACCCATGTAGTGTAACACCCCACACCATAACACACATATTACTATACACATGTCACACTTAGAATGCTAACACATGTCACATAAATTCTGTACACACATAGGATCACTAAAATGCACATATGTTGATCTGAATGTTAAAGCAAATTTAGAAAGGCATTAACAAAAATGTAGAAAGAATCTATGAGTGAAAGTTATACCTTTGGATAGACATGGAAGTCTAGAGTCCTACACAATAAATGACAAATAAAATAGACACCAAACAAAAAAGTTAAAGACAATTTACTAAGCAAGGAAAAAAATGATTAAGGACATGACAATTTCTAAAGCTGTCCTAGACGGATGACATAACTTCATAAGTCAATCTGTATCAATCCCATAAGAATCACCCTACAAATAATATATGCTTGAAAATATCTTTGAGTCTAATTGCTAATGTGATAAATGGTGAGTGAATTGAAGTCTCCTAGAAGAAGTTACGACAATTTTCCCAAAAAGTGTATGCCGTCTAGTGTAATATGAATTAGTAGATTTTGAGGTAATTTTAAAAATATACTAATAAGAATGTAGAACGAATTAGAGAGCAAGCCTTATGGATTTAGAAATCTCTTGAAGTCTAGTTTCCAACAAAAAAGCTGAGTGAATCTGAGTTTTATAGAGAACGTTATGACTGTTTTCCCATTAGGCGTCTATGCCAGAAAAATTCTAGTGGGATGATGTCATCAAAGCAGAAAATTCTGTACAACTGCGATTTTTACAAAATTTTAAGGAATTTTTTCCTAAAGATCTATCTAAACACAAAATTGGAAAGTATGGTTGCTATTTAGGCCTATGAAAACATAGAAACTCATAAAAAAGATGATCTTTTGAAGAAGTCTTGTAGGAGTAGGGATTTTATAGAGAAAGGAAGAGGAAGATAGGTTTTACAAAGATCTGGGGATTTTTCTGAAGACCAAAGCTTGGAAGGAATTTTACATCAACCAAGAGGTAGTAGACACTAAATTAACTTTGTTTTTGAATGCTATAGGTTCCTAGAACCAATCTAAACTTGTTTTGCAAAGATTATTATGGTTTTTGAATGGATTTCCAACCCTTCTTCACTAGTTTTGGCTTGTTTTAAAAGAAGATAATTTTTTTTTTATAAATTATGAGGTTCTATATTGTTTATATTCATATTAGACATGTTAAGGATTAATTTACTATAAGTTGTAATCCGATTTAAAGTTCTAAATTCAATGATTTTAAATAGATATTTTTCTATTTTAAAGAGCACAAGTACTTTTAGTTTTGATAATTGTTTCCATAGGATAATATAGACTATCATCTTATTTGTAAAGAATTGTATATGTTATATGATTGATTGACAATCTGAATGTTTTATGTTCTTCATGATTATAGTATAAATCTGATTGTTTTATAATTCTGTGTTTAGGAGGATCAAACATCTATGGTTTAAAGTGCTATGAATTTGCTTCTTTTTTGATATGGATTGTTATATGTTTTGTACTGCTATCGTAATTGTTGATTGTTCTACGTTATGATATTGTTATAAGCCACCATTGGTCATCAAGGGAATGAAAATGATACTCATCATACCTGGTTTATGGTGTGAACTATACTGAACTCTTCTCATCGGAGGTTAAATGGTGTGACTTTTCTCACTGGAGACTAAATGGTGTGACTAAACTCTTTTCACTGAAGACTAAATGGTGTGACTAGACTCTTTTAACAGGAGACTAAATGGTGTGATTGGACTCTTCTCATCGGAGACTAAATGCTGTGACTAGACCCTTCTCACCTGGGTTTTGAAATTCTATCTTAGAGGGGGGGTGAATAAGATTTGTCTTATTCTTTTTAATTAACTTAATTTGCTGTAGTTTATCTTACAATCCTTATTAGTTAATTTGACACTATATTGATTCAAGTCTCTATTATCAATTTTGTCAATT
>JAOXJP010131430.1:0-13587 GCA_025762735.1 Platanus orientalis | reverse complement strand
ATCATATACTCATTGTTCAATGCTATGTAGATGACATCATTTTTGGGTTTACCAGTGAGGAGATGTCTCATGGTTTTACCCAAACAATGAAATCAGAATTTGAGATGAGTATGGAAGGGAACTTAGGTTCTTCCTAGGTCTTCAAATGAAGCAAACAAATGATGACATCCTTTTAAGCCAAACCAAGTTTACAAAAGACCTAGTCTCCAAGTTTAGATTGCAAGAATCCAAGCCAGCTAGCACCCTCATCAGCACAAGTGACAAGATCACTGAAGACCTTGAGGGAGCTTATGTCGATTCCACCCACCACAGGAGCATCATTGAGAGTTTACTACACTTGACTACGAGTAGACTAGACATTGCATTTACTGTAGGTGCGTGTGCTAGATACCAAGCTTTTTGACACCACATCTAAGATTACAGGATACTTAGATACGGATTGGGCAAGCGATTCGGAGGATCGCAAGAGCACGAGTGGAGGTTGTTTTTATATTGGCAACAGTCTTATTTCTTAGCATAGCAAGAAACAAAACTCCATATCTTTGTCAACTGTCGAAGCTGAGTATATTGCAACTAGTAGTGGATGCACTCAACTTCTCTAGATGAAGCAAATGCTCAGAGACTATGAGTTTTCACAAAGAACCATGAGCTTGTTTGTTGACAATAAGAGTGTAATTGACATCTCTAAGAACCTGGTTCAGCACTCAAGGACTAAACACAAAGATATTAAGGATCACTTCATTAAAGGATTTGGTGGAAGAAAAAGTGGTGTCATTAGAACATGTGTATACAGAAGACCAGTTGGTAGATATTCTGACATAACCTCTTGATTCAAGGAGGTTTGAATAGCTGAGTGCTACAGGGTTGTGTGCCATGGGATGAGTCCCAAAGACTCATACCAGAGTGCTTAGGTTTTATTGGATGTAACCAAGCATATAGACCAAAAGTGGATCCCACTTCTTGCACATATATGTTGTCATTGAGGAGCAATAACATGTGATTGATCACTAGGTTTGTGATCGATCACGAGGCATGATCAATCACAAGGGCAGTTTCGTTAAAAAAATCGCATGCAATTTCAAACCCTTGTTAAAACCCCAAACTGTGTTTTTCCAGGTTCATTCACCTGCGAAACAAAGCGATTGAGCTCCTCTTGGTCGTTTGAGTTCTCCACGTCTCTCTCGCTCGTAAACGCTTGAATTTCTCCTATATTCCTATAAATTAGAATCCTTGCCTACATTTCTTCCATTTAACTCAAGATGGTTTAGAAAAAGCTTCCTACATAGGCTTCCAAGTCCTCGAAAGGTGGTACGTCCCAAGAAACTCCTCTTATTGCAGACAAAGGCAAAAGACTCATGAGGGAAGGTTCTCAAGGGAGGAAGACAATCAAAGGTCATCAAGAAGGTGGTATTTCTCCCTTTTGGGACAAGAAGGCTCTCGATTTCTTTGAGAAGATCTTCTCAAAGCATCAGTTCATCATAGAGAGGTACATGTACATTGAGGTGCTTTGCACCATGGAGATGTAAGAACACATGAGGGCTTATGGGTGGCTTCCCTATTTCAATCTCTAGGGACCTATCCAAGATGAAGAGGTATGAATTTTCTACTCCAACATGTTTAAGTAAAACAACTAGGACTACTCTTTCTACTCCACCATGTACGGATGTCCAATTTCTATCAATCCTGATTATATGGCCAAGCTTATCTGGATTCCACGAGAAGCAAATGGGATAGAGTTTCATGCAAAG
This sequence comes from Platanus orientalis, assembly GCA_025762735.1. Taxonomy (NCBI): domain Eukaryota; kingdom Viridiplantae; phylum Streptophyta; class Magnoliopsida; order Proteales; family Platanaceae; genus Platanus; species Platanus orientalis. Next base: position 11,839 of record JAOXJP010131430.1, on the reverse strand, counting down.
CTCACCCCAGGAGAGAAAGGTGATTTGACTGATCGTCTGTGCACACATCACTTCAATTGGTGCACAAAGCTCCCCTACAAAGTCTACAAGCCTAAAGTAAAGTTCCTTGGGCGACTGTTCTCCGACAACCTCATCCCAACGACCCATCGAAACAATCTCACTCTCTAGACGGCCTACCTCATCAACACCATACTTGAGAGACCCAAGATTGATCTCCCTGTAGTCATTTGTTATGTGATTCTCAAGATTGCTAGAGCCAAGAATTCCATAGCGAGCATCCCTTTCCCTGTCCTCATCAATAAGATCCTCACAACACACAAGGTGCCCTTTCATGTTGCAGCCCCATTGAAGCATTCCAATCCTCCCTTCACCATTGGGAATCTGAGCAGGATGAATTTCGTGGAGAATGTCACCGACCCTAAGAAGAAAGGGGTCAAGTTGAACCTAGCTAAGGCTATGTTGGCCTCTACCAAGGCAACACTGATGTCCTTAATGTACACAGTACTCAAGAAGCTCTCTAGGGTTGTTTGCAACCAAAAAAGGAACACCGCCAACTTAAGTTGGTGGCAACCAGGGTTTTTATTCCTGAGAACCCGTTGGTTCTTGAATTGGCCAGTGACAACATGATTGATTATCTTAATGAGGAGTTCACTAATGCGACTAATGAGGACTGCACAACACAAGGAGAGGATGATGAGGCTGGAGGTGACAAGTCGGTTGGTGATCATGGGGTGGGTGATCGAGATGATGAGGAGGAAGATGTTGAGGGAGTTTAGCCTGAGGGCTCAGAGTATGCAGAGGGAGATGATTAGCATCCCCTTATTCTGTTTTGTGGTGCTTGTTTCAAGCCACAATTGTCATATTTTGTCTACTCAGATGATATTTTTTTTGTTATCTCTGTGTATTGGTTGTGGGACATCTAACTTTAAATTTACTAATCTCTGATGTACTTACCTGACTATCATGAATGAAATGACTTTTTGTTCTTACCTACCCTTATTACTCTTTTGATATACTTTGTGTAGTATGATTTTTGTTAGACTTTGCCAATTTCATGAAAAAAATGGGGAGAAAATTGCAAAGGCATTGGCCACATAAGGGAAAAGGAGTACTATGCACTATAGAGTGTGTGGGAGTATGGCTTTCCATGGGGGAGAGCATGTAAAGTTCTATACTTATGGGGGAGAAAGCATAGAGAGTGTTACTTTTGGGAGAGTATACACTCAAGAGCTTGTATGCATTATGGGGGAGCATACAAATTTGGGGGAAATACTAACATTACCAATCTTTAAGTAAAAAAATGTTACTTATTTCCAATCTTGAATCCAAAATGAACACATTTATTTGGATTGGCTTATACGTTTACTCATATGCACACTTTTACATGTTTTGAGAATATATGTTTCACATATAGCTCGAGAAAGGTATGTGTGTTGATTGTGTGTAGGTGTTGATGAGCAGGTCAAGATACCCAAGTTTTTTAATGTAATTTTATTTTTTATATATATCTTGTATTAGAGGTGATTAGAATGTATTTCAGGGGATTGGGCAATATGCCATTGTGTTGTATGAAGGGATAAGGCATTTGGCCTAATGTTGTATTTTGGGGGAATGGGCAAGTGTGCCCAAGAGTTTGGTTTTTTCCATAGAATTGACAAAGGGGGAGATTGTTGATGCATTCAAATCCATGGGCAAAGGTGTGGAAGAAGCTTCAACGGTCAAACCTTGAAGATCAAGACTCAAGTCGGACTCTAACTCCTGAGAAGGTAAAGGCATGCATATAGCTTCATAGGGTTCATGTAGTATGACCTGAGGCATGTCCCCACACATGGTTGAACACCTCAAAATGATCCCAAGTGGATATGGACCCCCCCAAGATATACACAACAGTGAATGTACAAAATTCACTGTTTGTGATCGATTACAAACCCCATGATCGATCACAAAAGTGAAGTATAGAGAATTCACTATTTGTGATCGATCACAAAGCCCATGATTGATCATAATCAGAGATTTTGGCCTCTAGAAGACTAGGCCTCATCTCCATGATCGATCACAACATGGATCCTAAAAGCCTTGGGATCGATCACAAAGTCCATGATCAATCATAGCTTAGTTATGACTTAAAAGTGGGCCCATACCACTCGACACCCCTGAGCATATTTTGGTGGTCACGAAAAAATGACCCCATGATCGATTACGGTAGAGGATTTTAAGAGTCTGCCAAAACTCCGTTTTTGAATTAATGGACAGTTTTTCTTGCCTGTTTAAAAAGATTACAATCCAAGGATTGTAAGCCTTTTTCATCCTCTATAAAAGAAAATATTTTCCATTAGGGCAAGGGACACAATAAATATTCAAGCATTCAAGAGAGTGTTATTTGTTTTACTAAAAAGAGCCTCCAAGGGTGAGAAACCCTATTCATCTATTACTTGAGCTCCAAGCTTGAAAGTCCCTCAAGAAAATCTCTTTTTGTTTTCTCTCAGCTCAACTTAGCTAGCATCTACTTGAGAGGTGTTGTTTGGATTATCCCTTGAGGAAACTCTTATGTGGTTGGCCTTGCTCAAGAAATTTTAGTGTCATAACTTGAAGAATAAGTGTGTATAAGGCAAATCAGCTCAACAAGGTGCACTCCTACATGTGGTAAGAATAGCAACATCAACCAACTTAGTGGTAATACTTGTTATTCATTTTGTATTCACTTGCATATTCATTCATCATCTATTGTTTTGTTTCTGCTAGAGACACTAAAAGCTTTACTACCTCTGTCGGAGACACCAAAAGTAGTGCACACTCGCCAAAGACATCAAGTGTTGATGTGCAACTTGCTTATGAACAAGTAGTTAGGTTTTGTATGTTAACCTAGGTTGTATATGACAATCTAAATGAAATACACCTAAGCTCACAGTGAGCTTTAGAAGAATGAACGTAGGCCTTAAATCATGTGTTGTGGATTGAGTGTGTAATTGTTTGTCTCTCTTATTTAAGCTCATGTCTTTTATTGCTTGTTATGTGTTTGTTTAAATGCTTGAGTAAACACCTTTTTGCATACACTCATTTAAAAAGATTAAAATCAATACCAACATTGACAAGAAATGGTAGAATAAGGTTAATATCATATTCACCCCCTCTAAGATAACTTTAGAGACATTTCAATATGAACAATATATAACGATTCTTTACATTAACTAAATCAAAATAAACATAACAAATTATGCTCGATCCCCTAAGCATAATCTATAGAACAAATTTTTCAGAATATAGTAATCTATCTAGAACAATACTCTTTAAGAATCATGAACAATACGATGTAAAACCAATTATTTTTCTTTGTAAAAATTGGATTCAAGGACACTATCGATCTATACAAGATGAATAAAAAATTAAACATGTAGGTTTCTTGCAAATCACTAAACAAATACCTTTAAAAAATATTTAGAAGTTCAAAACAATTAACATAATAGCTTTTCCAATTTTAAGAACAAAACCCTCTTTAAAACTCTTGATTTTTCTCATTGAAAACATAGTTTTACATGTAACACCACTACAAAATGGATTCAAAACAAAAATTTTAACTCTTTAAAATCATATGGAATTGAAAAAAATCACTTTTTAACCATGTTCTTGGAAAACCAATTCATCTCTTTTAGAACTTTAGACAAAATAAAGACCAACGAAGAACAATTCAAAATCTGGTTCAAAGCAATTTTAATCTCTTAAAAAATGGAGTAGTAAATATTTAAGAACCTAGGAATTCAAAACAAAACAATAGTTTACATGTTCTTTAACCTCTTGGTGTGCAAAAATGTTCATAAGCCTTTGCTCTTTAGAAAATCCTCAAAACTTTGTAAAACTTACCTTTTTCCTCTTCTTTCATCTTCATTTTCTCTCTCTTGCACTTTGATAGTTCTCTAGGGTTTATAGGTATTTTTAGGTCAATATCTATCAATTTATAGACCCCTAAGGGTGTCATGTTTTTTAGAAACCCACACAAAGACAGAAAGTCACAAATGTGACTTTCCTTTTCATTATCAAATGAAGCAATCGATCGGGATACTAGAACGATCAATTGGGCATCCCCCCGATCGATTGGGCCTCCGTGATCGATCAATCAAGGGTCCTCCCAACTGATCGGGCCAAAGCCCATCTTTCCTTTTTTTCTGTTTTATCCCCTTTTCACTAAAATGTTAATAACTTTTTCGTTTGGGATCCAATTTGCTCACCATTTATTTCATTGGACTCTAAACTTTTGTGCCTATCCAATGACATAAATTTTACTCATAAATTCTTCCTATATTTTTGTTGTGCAGAACATATGTAATTTGTGTATACATTCTAAGTGTGACACGTGTCCAAAAATATGTGCGACATGTGTGGGGTGTTACATCAATCATGCTCATGATCCTTCTTGTGATCCTTCTCATGATCCTTTTCGAGATGGATCACACTCCTTTTATAAAGTTTGACACTAACCCTTCATGGAAAAACATGTATATCTCTTGGTAGAAAACTCTGAATTGTGTGCATTTTAAGGCGTTGGAAAGTATACTCAAGTGTGTATACAAGTGAAACTAATATACTAAACATGTATCCTTACTAAGGTTCGAATATGAATATATCACAAGATAACCATTAAGTGTCCAAAGTGTACTAAACCAAAACATACATATGCTATATACAATATGTCATATGCTCACCCATAAGGGTCTCCGTCAAATACTAGAATCATATGTAAATGAATCGTGAAGGGTCTTTGACAAAACAAAACATGTAACCCATGTAGGGGTCTTCGACAATTCCAAAACATGTAATCCATGTAGGGTCTCCGACAAAACATATCATACAACCCTTGTAAGGTCTCTGACAAATCATATCATATAACCCATGTTGGGTTTCTAACAAATCATATCATATACAAATTGCTCACAAATGAGCCTCTTTCCACAAATGGCCAACCCACAAGCAGTCTCTGAGGTCATAAAACCACTAGGCACGATGGTCGCTTCACCTATTAATGTGACCCGATGATTAGGTACCTAATGGTCATAAAGGCCAACCCATAAAGGGTCTCTAGGCCCAATAAGACTAATGGGCATTACGGTTGTCTTCACCTATTAATGTGACCTAGTGATTAGGTACCTAAGGGTTATCAAGACCAACCCACATAAGGGTCTCTAGGCCCAAGAAGGCAACCCACATAAGGGTCTTTGGGGATACGTTTAGCCAACCCATATAAGGGTCTCTAGGGTCTTAAAGATCATATATAATAAATATATAGGAAATTAGTTCTCCTTGTCTATTGATGTGACCCGACGGTAGGGTGCCTAAGGGTCACAAGGACTAACCCACTTAGGGGTCTTCGGGCCCAAAAGGACATACTCCACGTAGAGGGATAATATCAAATCTTCATATCTAAAACTGAATGTCAAAACAATGCTTATGTAAAGTAAAGTAACTACTATATAAGTATACCATTTAAAAATATTCATATGTCCCATCTTATAAAGAGTCCAAAGCCAAAGTGATAAATCACATGTACAAATCCAAATACCAACAAGCAAATAAAAATGCTTGACCCAATTCTAAGTAAATATATGATGCTCATGGTAGTACAACATTTTCATGTCAAATGCCATCCATGATAAAAACCCAAAAAACTCAAATGTTCCAAAATTCATGGGAAAGCCCAAATAAGATGCTCCATGAAAACACCAAGGTAAACCATACTAGAGTAACATGCTCATGCCACCAAACATTGCCAATGGATGCATCTTATTGTGTGAAGGTCAAATAGAGGCTTGATACATCATCCTGTATGTGTCTCAAATCTTTCTCAAAAATTGAGTTGTGACTAGTTAGGACATATGTGATCGGTAACAAATCTTGTGATCAGTCATACCTGTAACCAGTTAGGAAAATTCATGATTGATCATGGATCTTGCACAGTGCAAATTTCCTATTCAGAACAAAACTCCTGAGGGCTATGACCTATGTCCGTGATCGGTCACACTTATGATCAGTCCAAGATCTTCTGATCGGTCAAACTATAATTTCCTGAATCTTCTTGTTTCTTCACTTTTGGGTTTTCAAAGTCTAACCCAACTGGTCCAAAGGTTTTCCAGTTCATTCTAATCCATGTCTAGGTCTCTTGAGCCTTGAGAGTGGCCCTCTTTCTCATAAATACCAAGGGTTTCAATTTAGACCCATAGTATCAGGTTTGGGTTATCTAAACTTACCTAATTTAGGTACGGGGTGTTATAGGAATACTATCAAGCATCCTCTTCTCCTCTACTACCATTGTAACATGGGCCAAAAATCTACCACATCCTTTCCTCAAAATGAAACATACACTAAATGTAGACACAATCATTAAAGGAGAAGAATTTTGAATACCATTGAATTAAAAAGGGTTAGTCTTGGAATATTAAAGCAAATCACCTTGTCATAGAAATCAAAACTGACATGGTATATGGCCAACTAATCCATGCCAAGTACAACATCAAAGTTTATCATCGGTAGTAAGATCAAATCAGCAAACAATTCACACTTTCCTACCCGTGGTAACACAGGAATTTACACACTAACTTTGTAACAACTGAGTCTCCTACTGGGTTGGCAACACAATTTAAAATCCAAGGCCTGAGGTTTTTCTCCAATCAATGAGGCAAACTCAAAGATATAAATGAATCCGTAAAATCAAATCAATAAGTACTTTATACTCTAAGACTCTACACATGCAAGGCTCTGTATATCTAAGTCAAAATCCTTAAATCCATTAAGAATTTGAAAACCTCAAACTAAACTAGTTTGCCCTTATCTTTCCATTCCCTTCTCCATAACACCATGAGATTTTAAAACTAGAGCTCTGATACCACTCTGTCATGCCCCAAGCTCAATTAGTCACTAATCAAACTCTAGATGCGACGTTAAGAGCTAATGGTTGACTATTAAATAAACCCCTTAACTTAATCTCATTGTGTTGAGAATAAGTGAAAATCCATATGTCATTTCTTTCAAAATTTTGCAACAGAACGGTTCTTATATGGACCCCTAGGAATGAATAGTAATTCCCCAACTCAATTTATTTAGCTACCTACTAGACCACAACATAAATATACACTCCAAATAATTTATAATCTATATAAAATCATCACTATCCACCCGACATCTCCGTATCCACATCACATCAAAATATGTACAACTATAAGTATGGTGGACTTCTAAGTTGTCCAAAATAATGCAATACATTATTACCCAACAGGCACTATGTATAGAGCCCCAAAAACTATAAACCAACTACACTGTGAAGGTCGAGGCTACAACATACGCCATCTACCTGTTATACACAAGTTCTTTCCGAAAGGCACAACTGATCAATAAACAATTGCTAAGATTTTAGAAGGTCTCCATTTAAAAAGAATGAAATTAAGAAGGGTGAGCTCACAACTCAATAAGTAGGCAGTCCAAATTAGTGTTTCTATAATCTCCAACAATCCACACACTACATAATGAGTATATAAATATATTTTGTAGATTCATTTTACAAGATTAATTCGGTAGATAATCCATATCATTAACAGTATTATAAGAACCACAGAATATGCAAATAAACAATAATCCATTCCATAAAATTCCACATAGTGCATAAGTAAATCTCAGGTGTCAAAGGATATCAATATCAATATCTCCAATTGCAACCACCTTAGCTCTACACCTCTAGCACCTCATCGAATCTGGATATCACGTCCATAGCTCATTACTCAGATATCATCATGTATGTCTCATATTTGAAGTTTGCCATCCCATGTCTGATTCTCACCGAGTGATCATCCCTATCTAGGAGTCACATAAGCAACTCTAGAATTGATCACATTCTGGGGACCCATTTCATGCCTCAATACTTTGGATAACCTTAGGCACGAACCCTAAACCCAGCTTGAGTGATCTCACCATTCCGGCCATATAGGTGGCTCCAAGATCTCCACTTCTTGGGGTTCCTTCTATGTCTCAAATATAGGGATAGGCTAGTAACAGGTGCATCCACCTAATTGTTGCCTATATATGTGTGTGTGTGTGTGTGTGTGTGTGTGTGTGTAATGCTTGTATTCAACTCAAATTAGAATCTATTCGTGTACATATATTGATACACAGAATCCCTCTACTTTAGGCATTTACCAAATGCCTTTAAATGTGCCATGGCTCACTTCATGTGAATATTTCCACAATGTAGATTAACATATCACTTTTTGGCCAAGTCTTGACATTCATTTTTATACACAATTTCATGAAATCTCACCATCTACCATAGCCATCAACTCAGCTTATAAAACATGCTGAAAATGAGCCTATAATAATAAGCATTTCATCATGAAAATATATAGGTGCCACTAAACAACATTTAGTTAGTAGTAATTCATGCACAATTCCAGTCACATTAAGCCTTTAGAAGCATTAACTCATTTGTATAATCATCATAAATTCTTGGCCAATTTTAAGCATCAATTGATGTTTCAAACATGTTAGTCTACAACCACAATGAATAATTCAAGTAAAGTGCATATGCCATTGATATTGTCTTAGATTCAAAAACACATACACCCCTATAAATCATTTCATGGATTTATGTTTACTCCCTTTTCTATCAATTCTTACACCACTTCAAAGTGTAGAATTTACTAACATATATATATTAACTCTAAGGCATTCTCATAAATTTAGAACATGCTAATCTACATAAACATTTATTGAAAGAACAACATGTATATATATAGAATCCAACAATCCTTTTTAAATACCAACAAAGTTTTCAACAAATATCATTTTAATATTCTTCCCTTTTCCACTTCACACGTAACACATGAGCCAAATAATAGTTTCTATGAAATTGGGTAGCAATATAATCTTGGGATGAAGATTCTGAAATACTTATATTAACAAATCTATAAATCCCCAATTCTCAAGAAATAAAATCCAAGCTTTACATAGCATTAGAAATGAATTCATATATGGAATGTAGTAACAAAATTCCTTAATCTTAACAAGAACAAAGTAGCATAGTTTATAGAATTTAGCCAAATTTTGAAACCCTAAACTCATCATATCCTATGCTAATGAAGCATCCCCCAACCATATGAGTATATACCACAATTTTTAGGGCTTCAAGGCACTCCAAAATCATGGGAAATTCTGTCCAAATCAGGTTATTCAAGCCTAACTCGAGCGGGTACAAAACCTATGCCAAAATCTAAAATTTTATTTATCCTAACACATGGAATAATTTCTAACCGAGTATTCCATCATTTAAAAGTGAAAAAACATCAAAAGGAGGAAGATTAAAAAGGATTGCAGAAACCCTAACTCAACATACCCCCTTTCCTAAAGATTTTCAACTCCCCTACACCCTACATTGTTCTCTCTCTCTCTCTCTCTCCCATCCGTCACTCTCTTCTCTTCCTTCTTCTTCCTTTCTTCCTCCCTTTCTTTTCTATCATACTTCCTTTTCTAGTTGATTCGTTAGATGCTCAATTTCATGGAAATGGTATAATGTGTTTATATTTTCAATCATAGTAAATTCTAAAAACTGACTTACTAAGAATTTTTTTATAGGCATTCTGAAACTTGTATTTTTGTTGCAACACCTCAATAATATTTTTAGCATTTTCTATCATTTCTTATGCATAAAATAAGGTATCTAATAAAGCATTTAGTATGTGTCACTTGCATAAGTAATTGTGAATTTCCCATTTCCTTCGTTTGTCAAATATGAAAAATTATTTCATTTTTTTCTTCCACCGATTTTGGAGTGGTTATAATCCACACTCAAGGAAGTAAATAGGAGATAAAAATTTCCATGCCAACATTTGAAATTTTTGAACATTTCCAATTCACCTATTTTAAATATAAAGATGTTGATTGATAATTGAGTCATTATCAGTAATCATGATATAGTAATGAATATTGTCTTAAGATTGTTAGAAAAAGAAAACTAAGAATCAAGATAAAAGAAGTGACAATGCCCCAAACACATTTCATGTTGTTCTGAAGATAATATTCGCCTCCTCTTATTCTTCTTCAAGAAATCAAAAACTACAATGAATCAACATATTTGTCTTCATGATAGTCCAACCTTTGGTTGTGGTGTTGCTCGATAGTTGGCAACATTAAAAACCAACATTTGAAACACTTAAATAACACCCAGAATTGCAAATGATCAACATTGTTTTGAAAGAAAATGAAAGAAATAAATTAAGACAAGTAAAATTTTGATAGAATTTCTATGGATGGAAAATTACAATAATTCAAAATTTTATTTTGTGAATATTTACCAACTATGTGAGTTTTTTACAAGGTCATTTCTCAATATCAATTAATCAATGTGCAATAAAACCCATATGTTAATGAAATTTTGTATAATCTCAAAATATATTTATCAACACTAATAATTTTATATTCAGTCACACGTAATTAAATAAGATCACTATGATAAAATATATGTGACTGAATAATATGACAATTTTATTTCTAATTAATATTAAATTATTTTTATAATAAGCGTACCTATGAAATCTGATGGAAAACAATTGTGGAGTAAACGAAATGAAGTCTGAATCTTGACAACAACTAACAAAAGTTTTAAAATACTTAATGGATTGGTGTTGCTTGTGGTACTCCACTACCCTTAAAGTGGATACACCGGACTGTATTATTTCCTTATATACAGATCTGTTAGAAATTTTGAAGAGATTTGTTTGAATTTCTCTAAAGACTTTCCTTATACAATTTTCAATGCATGATCTAATGTATTATTTCCTTATATACAGATCTGTTAGAAATTTTGAAGAGATTTGTTTGAATCTCTATAAAGACTTTCCTTATACAATTTTCAACGCATGGTCTAATGTATTATTTCCTTATATACAGATCTGTTAGAAATTTTGAAGAGATTCGTTTGAATCTCTATAAAGGCTTTCCTTATACAGGAAATAGAGAGTAGGCATAGATGTTATGGAGAAAAATAGAGAAGAAATAAAGACGTTTGTTATGTATCTAAATGGACTCAATTCTAAATTTTTTATAGAAATAAAGAGTTGTGGCTATTGAAATGAGTTGTCTACAGACACCAAAGGTATCCCTACATATCACAACTCTTAAAGAAGAGTTGTCTTTCTGTACAAGAGTTCCTATGATACTTGCACATGTGATGCCATGCGCCACATATACAATACATGCCACTCCCACACATGCATCAGGCATCTGCGCCAAGTATCAAGCATCAAGCTCCATACGTGCGCCTATGCCACACACATGCACTAGCAGTACGCACCATGTGATACGGTGCGATACTGTGCATCGCACACCTCCCCCATACATAACCTCTTTCCTTAGCCAAAGCATATTATATGAGGTCTTTACTTGTAATTATAAGGAGACCTCAATCTTTTTCCAAACTAGTGTGGAGACTAAAAATTCTACATAGAAACCCTAATAGGTGTGATGTGCTGCTTCTTTTTGGTCACCCGGTTTTTCAATTGAGCAAATATTTTGATGCTTCTAACCCTATTCACACCACGTGTCAGTCCATCATTGTGCGGTCACCCACACACGCATCGGTCAAAGAAAATTTTCCTGGCTTAATGTGTACTGTACGTGAGAAGAACAGGCTCAATCTGGTCACACATCCAAACAGATCCAAAGGCTTGAAACCGTCCTTGGCACTTCTTTAAAGATGTTCTGTCCAGGACACCAGAGGACGTCATATGGAATTAGCATTTTATTCCATACGACATCCCCTGGTGTCCTGGACACCATCCTAGACACAAAATCCTGGACAGAACATCCT
>JAOXJP010131419.1:0-13588 GCA_025762735.1 Platanus orientalis | reverse complement strand
ACATAATCCAACCAAGTATATCGAATAAGTAAAAAAATCAGTCTAAAAGCATCTCATAGTCATCCAAAAGGAGAAAGGGCTAATCATGTCCATAAAACTACATACATCTCATAGCCCCACGGGCATAACAAGTAACAAAAGGTACATATCCCATCAAAGTAAACTAGAAATTGAAAACTAAACCAAAATGATATATCTGGGCCAGCCGCCCAACCACCAACCATCTCTCACTTGATCTAAGGCGTAGTCCAACCTGTATGCCTATACATTTGTGAGTGGTGCCAATTGAGGTAAGCTTGATGGGCTTAGCGAGAGGGTATGTAGTTTCTACAACACTAAAGGAGATCAAAGATGATCACAATAGAAAATAGGAATAATCAAGATAACTGAGGAATCCATGCAAGAATAAGAGTATATCAAGTCTACTAAACATGTATCATTACTATGATTCGAGTACACACAAGTCACAAGATAATCACAAGAATATCTAAAGTAGATTAAACTAAATCATACATATGCTACATGTTATACGTCACATACTAAGTACTATGTGCACATGCCTAGTAGTGTATATGTTACATGAAAATCACAATAGTGTCCTATCACATATCATATCTAAGTGTAAATAAACCATAAAAGGTCTCAGATAAAGAAAATCACATAAACTGTGTAAGGTCTCCAACAAAGCATACCATATATATAAACCATAAAAGGTCTCTAACAAGGAAAATCCCATAATCTGAATAAGGGTCTCTTACATAGCACATCTCATCACATATATTGGGTTGCTAGGGCCATCTTCACCTATTAATGTGACCTGGTGATTGAATACCTGTAGTCATAAAAACTCATTTTAGTCTCATATTGTTCCCCCAGATAAAAGGGTAGTCCTATATCATTTCCCTGGACAAAGGATAGTCTCATATCATTTTCCTGAACAAAGAGTAGTCTCATACATTCTCCCGAACCAGGGTAGTTCCATATCATTCCCTCGAATAAAGGGTAGTCTCATATCATTCCCCCAGATAAAAGATAGTCCAATACATTCCCCCGAACAAAAGGTAGTCCTATATCATTCCCCCGAAAAAAAAGGGTAGTCCTATACATTCCCCCAGACAAGGGGTAGTCCCATACATTCCCCTAGACCAAGGTAGTCCTTTAAAATTCCCCAGGACAAGGGTACCAAAATAAATTCGTAGGTCAAAGAAACAATCAATCAAATCTATGCTTTTATAGAGTAATGTAGTCACTACATAAGTATACCATTTGTAAAAATATCTACATAATCTATCTCATGAAGAGTTTAAAGAATGAAATAGTAAATCACATGAAAGGGGTCAAATGCAAGTAAAGGTACTTGACCCATAACTAGTGGCATAAGGAATGCTCTTTAATCAAAAATCGTTTCATTACAAAGTTATAGGTTAAAAATTAATTGTCTCAAATCCTTTTCAAGAACTCATGTAGAAATCCCATGTAAAGAGTCACATGCAAATCTCGGAGTAAACCATACCAATGATAACATGCATATGCCACTTAAAAATATCACATGATGTAAATAGTAATGTGGTCACATAAGGATCAATAGAATTAACACAATTCATCATGGTATAACAGGAATCAAATGAAACATATCAAAGAGAGTAATGGACTAGCGTAGAAAGTCAATAGAGCATCACAAATGGCCACAAGCCAACATATACTTGAGAGAATCTATCAGAAGAGACATTATGCTTATGTAAGGAATCAAAGGACATCAAAGAAACATATGTATAGTATGAAAAATCTGTGAAAGGTATTTTATCAAACATGTACAGTGTAAGATTTAAGAAATTTAAAGGAAACCAAAGGGGAAACCCAATCTTCACCATAAGACACCTTCCACACACTAGTCCACAAGTAAATCAAGCTCCCAAAATTCATCACATAGAATAGAGACTATCCTAACCATTCCATAAAGCTCCATTCACAACATCACAACTCTAATCCAAGAACATCATGGAAATCAACAAAAAAACACTAACCAATATGCCTATATCAATGAATCATAATCAATCTTTAAGAAATCAACATTCTTAAAAGGAAATAGAGATGAATCCACCAAAATATAACCCACAAACATCAATCTAAGATCCTAAGAAAGGAAAGTATGCATAAACAACATATCAAACTTACAAACCATTCTCATAGATATTAGAGTTTACCAATCTTAGCACATATAGAATAGAATTATATTTCTATGAACATAAGAAGGAAAGTGCAATGCAAACAACATATCAACTCACCAAAAAGCCTTTCATGCAGGAAGGGATCCTCCTCCAAAACCCCTTTGCCTTGGTCCAACCTTCCTTCTTATATGAAGAAAGAAACAAATCCATGATTATAAACCATTTTTTTAAGATAAAGAAATAGGAACCCATGCTTATTTAGACATAATCTAGCATATTTTTAAAGTTGATTACCAAATTGGGGGAAAATCTCCCTCTTCCTCTCCCAAATTTCCTAAACATCTTTAAACTTTACTCATTTTATTCTAAATGAGGTCTTAGAGGTATTTTAGCTTCTCCAATATGAAATCCCACATGTGTGAGGGTCCAATGAGTGAAAGACACAAAAAAAAAAATTACAAGAAAATGTAATTTTCACAACTTTTCAGCAATTTCAACGTTTCTAAAATTGATTACAAAACCCCCAATCGATTATACTTCAAATTGATTACAAATCTTACAATCAATTACACTTCAAATTGATTGTATGATTTATAACCAATTTGAAAAACTTTTAAATACTTAAACCCATGTTTGTAACTAATTTGGAACATGAATTATGCCTCGTTTTTTAAAATTCTTCAGTATAGACACTTCACAGGAAAATGACTATAATTTTCTCTACAAAACTCCAAATTGGGTGTTATTTATTGCATTGGAAAGAAGACTTGAAGAAATTTTCAACAAGGTATAGTTCAACCTCTAATTTACTCGATATTAATGTCAGTAGGCCTAGAAAGTTACATTAAATACATAATCAAGATAACATTCAAACTTGACAAGTTTGAGGCCTAACTTGGCTTCTACGCTTATAGATTGGTCCAACAGGTTTTTAAACCACTCTATGGTCTTTCTAACTTATATGCAATGAAAATTTTATTCTTATAGTGTAAAATTATAATTTTACACTTTAAATGCAATGCGGTGTATTACATTTGTATTATGAGTATGTGACCATTTTGCTTCTTAATGAAGAGTGTCTTATCTACATTTCCTCAATCAAAATGGTGATTAAGAAAGAATCCAGTAAGTCTCTCATACCAAGTTCTTGGAGCTTGTTTGAAGCCATAAAGTTTCTTCTTAAGTCTATATACGTAGTTAGGCAAGTGAGGATCCACAAATCCCTCAGGTTGCTCTACGTATACTTCTTCTTGGAGTATTCCATTTAGGAATGCATTTTTAACATCCATTTGGTATAATTTAAATTTTAAATAGCATGCAATGGACAAAAGAATCCTAATGGACTTGAATCTAGAAACAGAGGCAAATGTCTCCTTAAAGTTAATACCCTCTGTTTGGGCATACCTCTTTGTTACAAGTCTAGCCCTATTTCTAGTCATTGTACCATGTTCATCATGTTTATTCTTGAAGATCAATTTTGTACCAATGACATTCTTCTCAGAGGGTCTCTTAGTTTGAAACCATACATCATTCATTTTGAACTGATTAAGTTCTTCTTGCATGGTCATGAACCAATCCGAATCATTTAGAGCCTCATTTAGTCTTTTAGGCTCTATCTTGGATGTAAAGCATAAATGACTTAAAATATTTTCAATTTGTCTCTTAGTCTTTACTCCGGTGTTTGGATCACCAATGATGTCACCTCGAGACAGTCCTTTGATGGGCCTTCTTGTGACGAGGTTGAACTTCTTCAACTTCATCCTCGAGCTAAATTTAGATGTGAGCTCCTCTTGGCCTTGTTGAGGAATTTCAATCTCTTTTGGAGATGAAGTCTCAACCTCATGATTTGAGAACACAACAAGTGTGTCTACGGAGGCATCTACTGCTAGGTTTATTGACTCCTCCATTGTAAGAGTCCAACTATTGTAGACACGGTAGGCTCTACTAGTGTAAGAGTATCCAAGGAAAATAGTCTCATCACTTTTCTTGTCAAATTTTCTAAGGTGTTCTCTATCCCTTAAGATATGACATATGCTGCTAAATACCTTAAAGTATTTAATAGTTGGCTTTTTCCCACTCCACAATTCATAGGCTATTTTGTCTATGTCGGGTCTACGATAGACATAGTTTTAGACATAACATGCAGTGCTAATTACCTCAATCCATAATCTTTTGGCTAGGTTCTTGCTCGTAAGCATAGAGGAAGCCATATTAAGTAGAGTTCTATTGTTCTTTTCAACAATTCCATTTTGTTGTGGAGTTTTAGAAGTTGAGAACTCATGCTTAACTCCCATCTCATCACACAAATCCAAGAATTTATGATTCTCAAATTCTCTTCAACGTTCACTTTTAATGCGCTTTATGGTTAATTCCTTTTCCACTTGAATTCTCTTATAAATGTTCAAACATTCATTGAAGACTTTAGATTTCTCTCTTAGGAATGCTACCCAAGTAAATCTCAAGAAATCATCAACCACCACCATGAAGTATCTCCTACCACTGAGACTCTCCGTTCTAGTGAGATCGACCAAGTCCATATGGAGAAACTCTAGGGGTCTAGATGTCCCTACTTGTGTGGTCTTGTTATGAAGGACTCTAGTTTGTATTCCCATTTGAAAACCTTTGCACAATTGGTTGTCAATGTTGCTTAGCTTAGGAAGGTTCTTGACTATTCCCTTTTTGTTAAACTTAGCAAGATCCTGAAAGTTGAGATGTCCTAATATTTGATACCAAAGATTGGTCTCATCCTTTTAAGATATGAGATAATTGTCCCTTATTTAAGGATGGGGATCTATGACATAGCAATTGTCACTTGTCTCTACACCTTCGGCTAGGATGTTGCCCTTCTTGGGATCCATGATCACGCAACCTTCCTTTTTGAATTGGACTCACCTTGTCACATATTTGGCTTATACTAACTAAATTATGCTTGAAACCTTGCATATAAAGAGCTTCGGTGAGTTGTAGAATATCGAGAGTAACTATGGTTCCTACCCCTAGAATCTTGGTGGTGTTCCCATCACCAAATGTAACATATTCACCTTGAGTTTCTTCAATATGTCAAAATAGTTTTCTCTCACCTAACATGTGCCTTGAGCACCCACTATCAAGGTACCATTGGATATGATTTCGGCTCTTAGTGCAGTTTGAATGACCAAACACTTGGGTTCATCCTTTCTTACCCATATTCTCTTAGTGAGATTTACCTTTTGGCACTTTTTTCTTGGGCTAAATCCTTCTTTCTTTGAAGGTTTCTATTTTTCAATCATTTGAAGAAAAAATTGTTGACATTCTTCCCATTGTGCATTTTTCTTAAAGATTGCATTCTTTGGGATTTGATGTCATTTGCCCTCTTTCTATAATCCATCTTAAAATTGGAGCCCTTTAGGAGTATATAATCCATCTTCTAGGTTGCCTAATTTGATTACGTTGTCCTTTGGCCATCCTCAAAGTGGAGGCATTCCCTTGGAATCCTGTTAAGGTAGAAGTCTTGTTGGCTTGAAACCTATTCCATGCTTCCTTAGCATAAGAATAAGGTTATGACTTTAGTCTTCTCTCAACCACTTGGGCATATGATCGGGATTGAGGTTGCATTGGCATTTCCCAAGTTTTACCTTGACTCATGAGAGTTTTTCCCTTGTGTGAGGTAGTTAGTCCTTTCTCAACCTTCTTTGACCTTTAATTAGGTCTTTAAGACTCCACCTTTCCTTTCCCTTTGGAAAGGTTGTGGAGGGGGTTGAGTTTTCCCAAAGGCTTTTACAAAGGCATTCTTAGGCCTTTGTGTTGTGGAAGAGGCATTGGTTTTAGGGTTAAATCCAAGACCCGTCATGTCTCCATGATCCTTGCCCATGGTAAGCATTTTCTCAAGATGTTCATATCCTTGAGACACCATGGCAACGAACTTCCTCTTGTCCTCCTCAAGTTCCTTGATTTGTTTTAGGTAATCAAGGGACTTCCTTATGAGTTGAGCATAAGCCAAGTTAAGAGATTTAATCCCCTCATTTAATATTTTGACTTGATCCTCCAACTCTTGGAGGAGTGAATCACCACTATGAGACTCATCATTCTCTTCTTCAAGGTTTTTGAGCTTTTCCTCTAGCACAAAAGCTTTGTTGAATAATTTTTCATTATCCTCAAGAAGTCTTCTCTTTTCATGCTCCTTATTGTCTTTTTCTAGACCTAGAAAGATTTTAGCTTTACTAAGCTTCTTTTCTAGTTCTACGATTTTTAGGTTCATTTCTTCCTTAGCACATTAGAGCAAGTAGTTTTCTTTGAAAAGTTTAGTTTCCTTGCCACTTTCTATAGAAGACTCTTGTCGAAAGATGAAAATAGTGTCTTTAAGGGATATTTACTTTTCTTTTAAGTCATTGATTTTCTTATTAAGTTCTTTTTGTTCTTTCCCAACTCAACACTTTGAACGAAGAGGTCATCGAATGTATCTTGTGCATCATAGGTTTCCTCATCTTCTTCATTATCTCCCTCATCCTCACTATTAAAGTCAATTGTGTCTAAGAGTGAGCTCTTAGGAGTGTTGAAAGCCATGAAGGCTTTAATTTCTTGTGAGACACCTTCCTCACTACTTTGTGACTCATTCTCTGATATCTCGGTAACATCATCCCAAGTTAAATCCATGGCCTTGCCCTTTGGTTTGAATTTGTTCTTCTTATTGACATAATCCTCGAAAATGAGACCTCTCCCTTTACGCTTATAGCAAATAGGAGGTTCCTTTGAGAAATCATTCTTCTTCTTGTAGTTTGAGGATGATCTTCTCACTTGCTTGCTCTTGGAATAATCTTTTGTATTTCTCCTAAATAACTTCTTATCCACCAAGGCTAAGTCATCATCCAATTCTTTGGTGGAACCAATGGGTTCTTCTACCTTAAGGGCAACGACCTTCCATAGTAGTGACCTTGATTGTGGCTTCAAACGTTTGAAGGGAACCAATCAACTCTTCTAGTCTCATGGTCTCTAGGTCCTTGCTTTCCTCAATAGCGGTCACCTTAGATCTAAACCTTTTGGGAAGTGATCGAAGAATTTTTTGAACCACTTTTGATTCTGGAACAATGACCTAGACTTCTCATCACAATTACTTGACATTGAATTAGGAGACTTCTTTATCTTCCTCTATTCTAAGAGCTTCAAGTTGTGTTGTGTACATTTAAAGCTTAGACATCTTTACAGCACTTGTACCCTCATGGGTAACGGAGAGAAGAAACTATGCTTCCTTGGCCATTTTGAGATGAGTTATTCTTTTAAACTCATCGAGGGCAAACCCACTAGCTATGACATTTAGTGCTCTAAAGTTAAACTTGTGAGCATCTGCTTCAGTAACGGACAATTCACTTCTAGGTTTGTTGGGCATGGCATTATGGAATCCCAAACCTTATATTCAAGGGCATTTAGGAAAATATACATTTGAGATTTCCAATAGCCATAGTCACTTCCATTGAAAAATGGAGGTGTGCTAATAGACATGCTACCATCCTCTCTGGCCATCTAGTGTTTCTAGGATTTTTTCCTATGATCAAATTCGAGTTGTTAAGCCCTATATGAGTAACCTATGTTTTGATAACAATTGAAATACCTATTAAGTTATCCTAGAGGGGGTGAATAGGATATTAAAGTTATCTTACCCATTTTTGTAAGTGTTGGCATTGATTTTAATATTCTTAAGCTTACCTAAAGTGTGTGTGTGTTATAAAGTGTATACTCAAGTTTTTTAACAAACAAGTAGAGTGCAAGAGTAGTACTGTGCACAAAATTAAAGAGATAATCAATCACACACTCAATCCACAACAAAAGATTTATCGTGGTTTGGCATGATGGCCTATGTCCACTCTTCTAAAAGTTCACTACCGAGCTTATGTATATTTCATTTAGATTGTCTAATATAACCTAGGTCAAAACATACAAAACCTACATTACTTGACCTTAGCAAGGTATTCAACAACACTCGGTGTCTCTAATGAGTGTGTACTACTTTCGGTGTCTCCAGCGGAAGCAAAGCAAGATATCACTATAAATATATGCAAATGAATGCAAAGGAAAGCAAATATTACCATAAGTTGGTTGATGTTGTTATTTCCATAATGTGGGGTGCTCCTTATAAAGCAAGTATACCTTAGCTACCTACAACCTTCAAGGTCTTGGCTCTAGTGTTCCTTGAGTTAAGCCAAGTATAGGTTTCCTCTTGGGAAGAGCCCACTACAAGTTCTCCTTAATAGTAGAAGTTTGGTGTTCAAGTGAAAAGAAAGAGAGAGTGAACCTTAGAGTAGATGCTAACTACTATAGCTCAAAACAGTGAGAGAAGAGGGTTGTCTCAAGGGAGGAAACTCTCAATTTAGTAAACTTTCTAACACTCTCTAGCTTACTTGAAATTGTTACCCTACTAAAAAAATTCTATTTTATAAGGTTGGGGAGCACCGACAACCTTTAGATTGAAATCTTTAAAATGGACAACTCATAAGAGCCTTAGATTTTTGAAAAATGGGATTCAAATTTTGAAAAAATGACTGGGGAGATTTTATTTCACAAGTGACAAAATTTCCCCCATGATCAATCACGGGTGTTGGCTTAAGCTTGATCAGCTCATGATCGATCACGAGATTCGTGATGGGTCATGGGGTCAAGCATCAAGCCGTGATCCTTTTCGGGATCAATCATGACTGATGGGTCCCCATGCTCGAGACTCTCATGTTGAGCCCAAATCCTAGGTTGTGACTGATCACGAGGTTCGTGATCAGTCATGCCATGATTAATCATGAGATCCGTGATTGGTCAAGCCCTGATCTGTTGTACTTTTTTTGAACTGTGCAGGGTGTTCTCTTAGGTTGTCATCTCTTGGGTCTTTTAGGGGGTTTTATCACCACACTTAGGTCCACATTTAGGTCTATAAACGATGAGCAATGCATGCTTTATACCTTGAGTGGAATGGGCAAATTTAACGTTGCTTCTGGTCTTCTTCCAAACCTTTGGTCCACCAAGACTCCTTGTCTCGAACATGTGAGCTCATAGGACACTTACAAGACACTAAGACCTCACACTAGGTTTGTCCATGGGATTAACATTTCATACATTAACACTATCACACCTATAAACACAATTATCACCCAGAAGTAAGAGAAGTTACCCCACTAATAAACATTAAATTACCAACTATGTGTACACAAAATATGTATACCTAAAGTTACAACATTAATGCATATAAAATTATTACATAATACAAGTGAAGTTAATACTCTAGGTACAATCAAAGTTACCATACAAAAACAACTTGGATTCGAGGAGACCCCTAAAGTCAAACTAAGGTGAGAATGACATTAGGGGCCAAAACCTCAATGCCAAAAAAGTGATTTACACATTTTGGGGATGCTTATCATTTTTTGGCGTTGATGTGTGGGTCCCTTAATGTCATTCTCACCTTAGTCTAACCTTAGGTGGTCTCACCAAATCCTTAGGGGATTATTTGCAATTACAAGTAAAACTCACACTAATGCAACTAAAATTGCCAATGCGATGCACATAAAGTTATTACCCAATTGTGCGTAAAGTTAACAAATTACACTTCCTATTACCACTATACATGCAATTAAAGTTTGCATCCAAACACATCCAAAGTTATCACCTACTTACACATGATTAACACATTGAATTATGTATTATTACCACCTTGATGCAGGGGAAGTTACCACATCTATGTAAAAGTTACCACGATTTATTATTTTGAAAGTTGTGTGCGTTGACGTTGACATGGTTTCTCTCTCTCTCTCTCTCTCTCTCTCTCTCTCTCTCTCTCACTATCATCTCAAATAACCTTGATGTTTGTCCCAAAATTTCTTTGTGTTCTTTATTGCTCTTTCTTTCCCATCGGAGGTTACAGTTGCAACATCTCTTTACGTTCTTCATTTCTAGCCTAACACCTTCGTTGGATCCTGAAGCGATCCTAGATGTCACATCACTTACACAAGCTGCCCAGTAAACTCAATAAAATAATAGTGGATTTTATGGTCTTTTGGTTATAGCTATTTCATCGGTCTTCCCATCCTCAGGCTACTTACATACCCCATTTTCTAGGAACCAAGCCAGATATAGTTCTACCGACTGATCTGAGTAATGGACGTGTCATTATCATGTTTCTTGAGGAAAGTCGAGGCCTCCCACTTGAATGTCCAAGGGACCATGAGCCTGCTAACCCCAAGATACAACTAAGCTTGGAACATGTCTTATCTCTCAACGAGGTGCATTCCCCAGAGAGACCCAATACCTCCCATATAACTTATTGCCCTTAGTGGTTAAGTACGCCCAAATTAAATGACAAAAACTTGTCCAAATTTTATCAAAATTTAGGCAGAGTTTCCCTTTACGAAGGTGAACATTATACATCAAAATTGAGTCACAATGACAAGGTTTGCACACACACCTCCACCACAGTTTATGTTCTTAAAGGAACCACTATTTTTGTGGAGAATTTGGAGCCCATGAATTTAAGACTTTCCCTTCTCGAGGGTGACAAATCCAAGTGCTAGACGGACTCTAGGTCCAAGGGCAAGAAAAGAGAAATAGAGAGAGAGAGAGAGAGAGACTTGGTCGCCTTGCAGGCAGACCCACCGCTAGAGGCCTTCTTCCTTCTCCTCTTCTTACTCTTCCTTTTCTCCATTCTCTAGCTCTTTCTCATTCCCCTTTCTTTCTTCTCCATCAAATGGATTTTAACCCATCAAATGGGCCTTTTATATTGGCTCCAACCACTTTCACCCACTCTCATACATGTCCATTTTCTAGTGGACATCAGTCACCCAAGTCCATCATGAAGGGCCTAGCTTGGTTTACAAGCTTTATTCTGGGTCAACTGGGCCTCTCGCGAAGAAGCCCAGTCCTTCACGAGCTAGCTCCTCATAGGCCAACTCTATTTGTGGGCCTAGTCTCTCGTAGGCCAATTCCCTCCTTGAGGCTAGTCCTTCGCGGGCTTAGTCCTTCATGATGGCACTCTCTCTTTGTGGTGTACTATCCTTAACAGTACACCATCTTCGCAAGGTTCATCCCTTCATGGTCCACTTCCTTCACTATGTACCCATCTTCGCAAGGTGGTTCACTCGTGGTCTTGGTTTCCTTCACTGCTCAATCTATTCGCGAGCAACCTAGGTCTTATTTGGATTGTGGAAAAGGAATTTTGCGACCCAATGCGACAATGCACATGTGTGAAGTGCAAAGTGCACCTCAAGAGCCCTTGTGCCCAAGCCCTTACTCGCACTTGTGCCCGTGCACGTGCACGTATGCGCAAGGCGCCATGTACCTTGCTACACCATAGCAACCAACAGCAGAGAGAGGGCTCTAAAAATACACAAGGTAGTGGTGGGTGATTACTTATAAAGTGTAATTGTTTTTCTTTAGTTTCTGATATGGGACTAAAAACCAAAGCAAGTTTTTGAAAACTTTTGAAAACACATTAATGAAAATGGTCAAACTTGGTAAGCCTTTTATGGCATTAAATGCATTCCATTTTCAATAACCTCTCTCTGTCTCTCTCTCTCTCACGTATTGCATGTCCATCAAATTTAGTTGGTTGCATTTAACTTGGGTTTTGTACGGTTTATGGTGGACAGTTAATAGTGGTTGTTGGCATCACACTTTGTCTTTTGTGTTACTTTGGTTGTTAACCAAGGGTGTAAATGGGTCGGGCCATGATAAGTCTAAGCCTAACCCATTATAATAATTGCGGGTTTGGACCCAAATTTTTTTGCTAACTTTATACCCGAATGCAGCCCTAATTATTTTGTTGGGCCTCAAGCAGGACCATAATTCATTCAAGCTTACCTTTCATATTACCTTTGCTTGATTGCATTTCCAATTTCCTATGGAGGTGGAAGTCCAATTGTTAATCTAAGCTTTTTCCCTTGTATAATATGATTCCCAATTTCTTGTGTCTTTATCTTATATATATGTATATATATATATATATATATGGAGCATGATTGTATGTCTTGATATAGACATTTATAGGCATGTCATTGAAAAATACATGATGAGTTTTGAATTCGGTCTCTTTTTGGACACCTACCTGTCAACTTAACACTTTTTTTGGACCTTTTTAACCTCAACACAACATGTGTCAGCATATAATTCACAATAGACACTACAGAGACATTTTCATCACAGAAATATATATTTGGGCCTTAGGTTGGGCTTGGGCTGGGTGAGGTAAGCCTAAGCCCTGGCCCTATCAAATGTTTGGGCTCTTATCTTGAGCCTGGGCCCTATCAAGCCCAGACTTGTGCCAAATTTTTTAGGCCAATTTGTGGGTTGCATTAGTCAGATTTCAGGCCAATTTGTAGCTTTATTAGTGACGTTTTATTTAGGTTAAAATTCAATGTCAACTGATTGTAAATCTTTTTAATATGAGGAAACCAAAGAAAAGAAACTTCCACACATAGAAGAACGTGTGTACACCAAATTGAAATAAAAAAATACTATATATGTAAACCAACTTATAGAAAAAGAAAGATAGCTTATTTTTTAATTTGTACAAAAAGGGGGTAATTCTACACAACCCTAACCACAAAGTTATTTATTTTTTATTTTGTAAAAAAAAAAAGTGTTTTTATCCCTACTTGTCATGAA
Source organism: Platanus orientalis (assembly GCA_025762735.1). Classification (NCBI taxonomy): domain Eukaryota; kingdom Viridiplantae; phylum Streptophyta; class Magnoliopsida; order Proteales; family Platanaceae; genus Platanus; species Platanus orientalis. The sequence continues at coordinate 806 of JAOXJP010131419.1, read as the reverse complement.
CAATTTTACATTTGTACATATATATATATATTATATATATATATATATATATATATGTATATATATGTATATATGTATATATGTATATATATATTATCTTATGTATCCATGAACACAAGTCGCCATGTCTAATACACCTAAATGAGAACATATTGAAAGCACACCAATTACAGTGCAATTGTTGAGTGGCATGTGATGAAACAATACCAAAGCTTTTTTGCCACAGCCGTTAAGTTGCTCGTCCTTTGTGAGCAGGTTATCCCTTATCACAACATTAAAAGAAGCACAACTTATAAGCATTTCATCAAACACCTACCATTCTAAGGTAGCTTACGTAAAAAATGTATGTTTTTTGCATGGCAATTGCCATTATAAACCCGGTCTTGATGAGTCGAGTGTGCATTTTATTTCTTTCTTATAATACCAAAAATGCGAAGGAGTGAGCTCATGTTCCAAGGACATAGGTGTAGGTGATACGGTCGAACACCAAGTCTCCTCTTACAATTCCATCAAGAGTAGAACTGTGTTACAATCCCAAAAGTTCAAGGGTTTAGCCTAACATGTTCCATCAATCCTAGGGCTGTTGGTGTATTAGTTAGGTTCGTAACTAAAGCAAAATCAAAACCTAAGTGATAGCTGCTAGAATGTGGAAAGAGTTACTTGATTTAGAGTGAGAGCTGTCACAAAAGGTGGAAAGGGTTACCTGACTAGAGTGAAAACCTCCACAAAATGAAAAGGGCTACCTGAATGAGAGGTCAAGTGAGTGCCGCCATAGACTAGGCCAACAGTTACGGAGTGTGATGGAG
>JAOXJP010131398.1:0-13588 GCA_025762735.1 Platanus orientalis | reverse complement strand
GATGTATTGTGCATGGTGTGGGCTTGTCCCAAGATTGTCCTTAGTCATGAGCATCACTTGAACCTTCTTCCCTTGGCACTTTCCTCTTGTTTCTCTTGTCTGAGATCTCTTTCTTGGATTTTTGGTCTTATTCCTCACTTCCTTTGACTTGTCATTGTCTCGGGTCAGCAGGTCTTTATCCCTTCGTTGTCTTCTTGTTTGTGGGCTTGAGACTTTTAACAGGCTTTGAAAAGTACATTAGAACTCATTTATTTTGGTCATGGAATTGAAAATTTATTTCTTAACATAATTAAGCTCCCAAGAGACAGAGACAGTCTTTTGAAGGCAGAGAAAAAAATAAAGAAAATGGGCATAACCTTACAGAATTCGGGTTTTGGGGGAACTCTTAGGGCTTCACTATGTGTTAAATATAGACAAAAAGTGTTTTAACCTAATTTAGACAAAATGTGGTGGTTGAGCTCGTAGAGCTTCCAGATGACATGGCCCAAGGTGATAGTCTTTTAAGGACCTCGGAGTTGTCGAGAAATGGCCACTAACAGACTGAATTTTGTATCTCTAGTGAATTTTTGGGGGTTAATTGAAGACTTGACAGCTGCCCTAAATATACTGCTCATTTTGAAGTAATTGGAGGAATCTAATTAAATTGGTTCTACAAATGATTGTACTCATTAAAGGGAATTTTTAAGCTTTTGTAAATCCGAAGCGTTAAGCACCGACTATTTAGAATTTGGCTGTTTAGGGAACCTCCAGGGCTCATAGGGGTCAAATACAACCATAACTGCCTTGGTATGTCTTATAGAAGATTTGAGATATTAGAGTGGTTTGAGGCCTCAAATGGTTTTTAATCAAGAGATGACTTGCCGAAGGTAAGGAAAAAATTGAGAGACGATCACTAACCTTTTTGAATTCGGATGTCAGATGAACCTTTGAGAGTTTTTGAAGGTCACAAATAGACCAACAAATCTTGGATTCTTGAGGAAATTAAAGAATTGGCTGTTGCTAGATTCGAAGAAGATCTGTTTCAAGGATTGTTCTTTAAAGAGGTCTAAAATTAGGGTGTATAGGATTTGACATGGCACCATTAAAGTGACGAGAGAAGTTTTGAAGGTTTCTTAAGGGTCCAAGGGTTGTTTTGAAGGCAAAAAGGTAAAATTATAATTTTTTAGCCCGTGATGCTTTGCTGTGAGAAGACTTATGGAGGCTGGAGAATTTTGAAGGAAGTGAGATTGTAGTCTTGAGTTTGGACCCTCAGAGTCCTATTGGTGCTTCTCGAAGAATTAGGGTTTGACTAGCCAGGGTGTATTTTGACTAATCCTTGAGATGGTATTGCACATGGCATAATGTAGACGATGTCTTTGCAACCGAAACATCCAGGGAAGACTTCACAAGGTATGCCTAACATCCCAGAGTCCAGGCTTGATCTCCCTAAACTAGGTTTGCCTAAGGTCTGATTCTAAATACTGTTTTGGTGTGCTTATTCGTTTCATTAGAAAACCCAAGTCAAAATTTGGGTGGTGACAGAAGGTATCTAAAACAATTGAATTATGGTTAAAGCTAGAAGTGATATAGTTCTCAATAGATGCCTCCATAAATATAATTTTCCACTTAGCATTTGTCTCTCTGCGATCAAGTCTTTCCTTATTGAAACACTAACCACCTTGCTTATTAATCCAGGTAAAGGTCAAGCCAGAGTGCCCCAGTTCAATTAAGTGCCCCTCAATCAGGATATTTCTTGCTCTAACTAGATTTCTAAGGGAAACTCTATTTCCGTCCGACTTATCCTCTTTGAACCAAAGGTAATTCCAATCACCAATGCAGAGGAGGGGACTAGAAATAGACTTAATCATGGAGATAAGCTCCTAAAAGAAACTAAATCTCTTATTGTTATTAGGTTCATCATAAATAAGCATACATGTCTAAACTTTATCCTGTTCTTCATCCTTCATAGATATCTCAATATATCTAGCATTATTGTTCATGACAACGATATCAACAAACTTCTTCCATAGAACCACAAGACTCCCCAAAAGACCTAAAGAGTCGAATACATGGTAATTCCAATCTTTCTTATTTTTGAACTTTTCCAAAAAGTGATTCTAGAACACTTAGTCTTTGACAAGAAAACAATACTTTGGTTTCTAGAGATCCAGCTATCAAGGATTTCTAAGAGAATAGGATATATATAAGTCTCTGAGAGATCCAACTATCAAAGATTTCACAATTCCTTGATAGTTCCAAGCGGTGAGTCTCATTGAAAACAAATGTGCTATTATGAGACAGATACCGAAACCACTTCAATAGGAAAGAAACTAAGGATATCAATTCTCTTGGTGAGTTCCAAAATATTCTTTGAGCTATTTCAAATTCATTTTGCTAAGCACTTTTTCTAAGAGTGTAGAGCAGAGACTCTTTCTTCACAATCAGCAGACTTATAAACTTATAAGCACAGAAACATCCTAAAGCATAGGCCTTTAACCCATATTGGAAAGAGAAGAAAATTCTAGAGGACCAGCAATATATCCTATTCTTCAAAACACCAGAGATTTGATAGCAAAACCATTGAGACTTATAAGGGCAAAGGACATAACACCAACCAAGAGCATCAAATAATTTCATAGTGGATAGAAAATTGATGAAAAGAACATAGTTCCCAACACCCAGCATCCCACACATTAAAACCCGTAGAGGATTTGGTAGGACAACTTAGAGAGTGGCTAAAGTTGAAATGACATCAGGGCCGACACATCAGTGACAACAAATGAAAAACATCCTAAAAAAATGTATATCACTTTTTTGGCGCTGATGTGTTAGCCCTAATGTCAATCCAACTTTAGCCACTCTCTAAGTTGTCATACCTAATCCCCTCATTAAAACCACGTAGAGGGTAAGGGACAAAACCTCATTAGAGATTTTAGATATTGGTAATATGATAAAATAGTTCTGAAACCAAGAATAGAGTAGACAAAAAATTTGACCAATTTTCCCCCATTTGAATCCACCCATATAACTAGGGACATAAGTCACATAAAAATATTGTATCAGAAAACAGGAAAATTAACTTAACAAGGGATTTGGTATGATTCATATAGAGAATAATAATATTTTTTTCGGTACTTTGATCCACATTCTTCTCGATCGATGAAATATGTTATATATGAAGCTTGAGAGAAAAGGGAGGAGATGTACTTGGCAATTTGTATCATAGATTGATATTGACAAGGAGAGACCCATTACCTCTACTGGAAGATGGTTTGCATAAATGGCAAACTTTCGTTTGGATTCAGGCATAGGATCTTTCACTAGTTTGGACGGGTGTGTCTTCCTCTCCATGGGACAAAAAACAATAGCCTCCTCCAGTGTTTCGGAATGATCCGACACCCCCTTCATAGAATTGCTTTTGGTCTTCAAGTGGTGGCTTAATTTTTGCAAGGTCATGTTCTCATCTTTATCTAGAGGGAGAATACCAACATCTTTACTAATTTCAGCCATAAGAGACATAATGGAGTGTGACAGCTCCTCACCTACCTTTTTTGTTCCATTTGGTAGTGATCTCTTTCATTTTTCTTTAAGCATCATTTGGTTTTACTTGATTTACCCTCTTTGTATTCATCATCCTTTTTTCCTAGCAGGGCTACACACAGTATGAAAAAGGCTCGGGAAGGAAGATAAATCTGGGCATAACTCAGAATAAACTTATGATTTGGAGGGACTTAGGGAAAATCCTTTCCTACATGATCCAATGTCTGGGGGGATGGGTCAAGAGGGTGGATTCAGATATCAGAAAGAGTAGAGGAAACGGGCCATGTTGGAGCACAAAATGGACCATTTGTGCAGAGACTTTCCTTGATCAATAAGTAAGGTCAGATCACTTTCCTTAACGTGTCACCTTGGACTACTAATCTGCAGAGACATACTCATCCCACCTCAAATGCCGATCCCTTAAGCCTGCCCCTCTGAACTTTATCTTTAGGGATAAGCCTAGATCCAAGCTCAGTTATTGGATTAGAAACCACTTTCTAACCAAAAGTTTCACGATTCACATCAGCTCTTTTCTCCTTTTTTGTGAAAGGCTTTTGCCCATCCGTATTCATACCAATAGCCGTTGGGACATGACTGATTGAAAACTCCCCTACAACTTAGTTGAATCGTCGCAAGAGTGGCGAACCTGCCAAGTCATTGTTAGGTTTGATGTATTGTCAATGTCTATGCATAAAACAATGATAATAGCTTAAAATTGTAGTATTGTCATAGTTTAAGTAGGCATTATCAAATATATTTTGCATTTATTTATGCATTTTACATAGATATATGAGATCTCAATATTTAAATGGTGTATTAATGCATATCTTATTTTGATGGAAGTTTAAAATCAACTAGCAAATCACGTGGGACCCAAATCTAAGAGAAGAAACTCGCAACTTCAAATTCAGAAGCAAATCTGGATAGAGAAATTTGAGTCAGTTGAGGTATTTTGGCCATAACTTTCTACCATAATATCAGATTGAAGTAAAATACACGGCTTTGAAAAGAAGCTTTAAAGCCTAACAACTTTTCATTTCACAAAGGAGAGCAAATTCAGACGTTTTCTATGTTGAAATCGAGCTGGAAGTTGACCCAATTATGGGTAACAGTATTTGACAGATTCACTCTCCAATCTTTCCTTGTTTTTCCCTTTTCTTAGAAACCTTAAAAAAACATATAAAAAGGATTTCACAGCCTAAATTTAGAAGTCTCCTTCAACCTTCCATCACCAACCGTTGGAACAAATCAAAGTACCTTGGAGTAGAAGATCAGATTGTGCAAGTCACAGAAGAAAATGGAGTATTTAAGTTCATAGATCAAAAGAGAACAATCTATGCTTTTTTCTCTATCTCTCCTCCTTTCATTACTTTGTATCTAGATCTTTTTAGGATGTTTAGTGAAACTTTATTTCTAAATTTTCCTTTGATTATGAGTGGCTAAACCCTTAGATAGGGCTAGGGGTCAAACATGGATTCTTATGAATGAAGTTTTGATTCAATTTTTGTTTTCATGATTATTTCATGATGTGACTGTGTTAATGACTTTCTTTTTGAGTGTTGCATGTTTGCATATTTCTTGAGATTCGTCATCGACTTTGGTTATATCGGATCCTTGGGAAAGTTTCTCAACATAATATCATGGTTTTGCATATCTTTAAACAGTCATTGAATGAATACTCTTTAATAATAATCTTTGATCTAAAAAATTACGTAGTTCTCTGATTCATCCTCTCAAGGAGATGTTGACACCCCAGTGGATTCTCTAAGATCCAACGTTGACCCTGGTCACAGTGGATGCTAGGGAGAATCTCTGTGTTGTGTTAGTGAACCTTTTTATGACAAATCAACAACTGCATAATTTGAGGGTTAAGATATTCCTTGTTTGTATTGCCAAACACTCCGGTTGGGAAGAACACATCATTCTCCCCCAACTGAGATAATCAAATCAATGTTTATTTATGATTTTTGATGTGTAGCCCCAAACCCATAGTGTTCATTTCTTGATTTAATCTATAGCTCTTTAGTTCGTTTCTATCTTTTCTTTAGAATTAGTATGTTTAATCTTTCTTTTTTTTTACCTTGAGGACACAGTCAAACTCTCTTTTTGATTCTTTCTAATTTTCGATTTCCATCTTTTTCCTGTTCTTCAGTCCCTATGGATCAACCCTGGTCTTATCGGGTGTTTTTTTTACTACTTTGCTACACCTTGCACTTGGGGGTTATTATGCTTTGCATGGTGTGCTCTTTGGAGTGCATTATTCAGATCACATCAAGTTTTTAGTGCCATTGCTGGGAACCGTAAAGGATGAACATTGCATCCATGTAGTTTTTACTATATTTGTTTTTGAAAAAAAAAACAAATCTTTCTACTTATTATTATTATTTTTATTTTTTTAGCATCTCTAAAGCATTTTATTGCTATATTTCTTTGGGGTGTTATTGATCTAATTTTTTTTTGAAAGGTTGCATTCAGAGAAGGAGAAAAGGAGCTTCAAGATCTCTAAAGAATTTTTCATTTTCTTCTCCTAAGGACTAGATTTTAGAAATGATGTAATGGGTTTCCAGCTGTAAAATCGCTTTAAATTGTAACCTGAAAAAAAAAATGAAAAGGGAACATAGGGAAGGACGACGGAATGACGGGTGAACTATACCGTCTCGGCATCCTTGGGTTTGTACACCGTATTTGGTGACGGTGGTCCAAGTTGACATCAATCATTTCTTCCCCCACCTAGAGTGGGAGGTGCGCAATTTTTTGACCCTACCCACGCCTCTTTTCTAGCCAGTGGGTTTGTATGCTTAAATTTTGAAAATGTGTGAGTGCATGCTTGAGACACATTAACTTGAAAGCACTGATTTAGTAAGGGAAAATCTCACCCAAAGACAAGATAAGGACCGGATTTCACCACCGGATCCTTGCCTACTAGGATTAACTTAAATCACTACCTCATTTACTCTCCTAAACCTTAATTAAAATCAATCTAGACATCAGCCCTAAGGACTCTCGAGTTCATTAAGAAGGCGACTACCCAAGTTGTGCCAATTGCGTTCCTTGGTCAATTTGATGTCTAGGCAAGTTCTGTCCCTCTAGGGGGTGACAGACTTTGTTTTAGGATGAGTGGGTCTTAAGTGGGACCTTTGCTGCGTGCATCGTGACCCCTCCACTCCGACTAAGGATTTACCTGGTCAGATTGACTTCAGAGAACCGGATTAAAAGGCTAGGGTGTACTCTCCTACCCAGTTAAAAGCTGTCTAGACCATTAGGAGAAACTAAGGTTTGTGTGTTTTTCATTCCAGTGTGTGTTTGTCTGTGTTACCCTAGGCCCTAGAATGATGCACTCTTACTGCTTATGATCTCATGACACCGAGACCATACAAATCAATTAAGGAGATCTGAACCTGTGTCTAGACCTCAATCCCCAAATCTTCTTAGGAATCTTCCTGAACTTTCTGAAATGTCAGTCCATAAAAGCAACCATGATAATCATGAGAACCATGAGGTTCGAAATGATCCACTTGTTAGGACTCATAGGGATTACCTACAACCCACAAGAGGGAGCACTCCCTCATGTGTGGTTTTTTCTTCCAATGCTGGGACATTAGAAATAAAGCCTGGAATAATCCAATTACTCTCAAAATTTCATGGCCTAGATTCTGAGAGTCATTACCTATATCTCAAAAAGATCGATGAGGTATATGGAACCTTGCACTAGGCTGGTGTGACAGAAGAGATAGTTAAGCTCAAGATATTTCAGTTCTCCCTAAAATAAAAAGCAAAAAAATGGTTACATTTCATAAAACCTACAACCATAAGGAGCTAGCAAGAGATGACTAGGGAGTTCCTTTAAAAGTTCTTTCTTACTCATAAGACCAACACATTGAGACAAAATATAATGAACTTCTCCCAAAAGGAGAATAAAATATTTTTCCAGTGTTAGAAATGGTTCAAGGAACTCCTTTTGTCTTGTTCACATCATGGATATGAGACATAGCGGGTCATCGGCTTCTTCTATGATGGTTTGACCTCAAATATGCATCAATTTACTGAAATGATGTGTAACGGTGAGTTCCTGAGCAAAGCCCTAGATGAGGCATGAGATTACTTCGATTATCTTGCTAAAAATGCCCAAATATGGGACACCACTGATAAGATAGATAAATCTAAACCGGTGTCTAACCCCAAGGGAGGGATATACCTAATCAGGGAGGAGGATGATGTCAATGCTAAGATAGTCAGTTTGATTAGAAAACTCGAGGCCATGGAATTGCAAAAGGTGAATATGGTGAACGTCACCAAAATTCATAATAGTGTTTGTGACATATGTGAAAATGATGCACACCATATGAAGGATTGTCCTACAATCCTTGCTTTTAAAGAGGTGTTGCACAATCAAGCAAATGCTGCAAATACTTATCAAAAGCCTTTTAGTTCGCCATATTCTAACACTTACAATCCAATTTGGTGAAAGCATCCAAATTTTAGCTGGAGGAATGGATCCTCTACTAATGCAAACAATGAACCTCAAGGGCCATCAACTAGTACCTCATATGTGCCCCCATAGAAGAGGACCCTTGAAGACACATTGCAAGCATTCATACAAGAGCAAACTTAGTCAAACCAAAATTATTCGTAAGCAATTGGAAACCTTCAAAAATTTATGGATAGAATCGAAGCACATTTAAGTATCAGGGAGAAAGGGACCTTCCCGTCCCAACCTCATCCTAAAACCCAATATGAGGTGCAAGATTCAAATCCATCCAAATCTGTACTTGGGCAAGCTAAATCTATTACCATGCTTCGAAGTGGTAAAATCATCAATAAAAAGATTCCTATGAAGGCCGATAAGCCAAAAGAATCTGTTGAAGCAAAGGGTGAGGAAAGACCTATTAATGATGATTAAGGTGATCCAATTTATGTCTTTAAAGTAGTTGTCCCATTCCCTCAAAAGTTGCTTTCTGCGAAGCAAGATAAAACAAATCAGGAAATCATGGATGTTTTTAAGCAAGTGAAGATAAATATCCCATTATTGGATGTCATTAAGTAGATATCGTCATATGTCAAGTTTCTAAAAGATCTCTGCATAGTTAAGCGAAAGCTGAATGTACAGAAAAATGCATTTTTGACAGAATAGGTTAGTGTTATCCTAAAACACAATACACCCCCAAAATATGAAGACCCAGGGTGCCCTACCATCTTATGCATCATAGGGAACTTTCGGGTAGAAAAAGCTTTACTTGATTTAGGGGCCAGTGTTAACCTCCTATCATTTTCAATCTATGAGCAGTTCAGACTAGGTGAATTAAAACCCACCAAGGTCACTCTCCAACTTGTGGATCATTCTGTTAGAATACCAAGAGGTGTAGTGGAGGATGTGCTAGTTCAAGTTGATAAATTCTACTTCCTAGTAGATTTTATAATCCTAGACACTCAACCTGTAGAGACAGGAAGCACTCAAATACCTGTGATATTCAATCACCAATTCCTTGCAACATCGAATGCTTTAATCAATTACATGAATGGAGTGATGAAACTGTCATTTGGCAATATGACGATAGAGTTGAATATCTTTCACATGTGCAACCGACCATGGAGTGATGATGATGACATCCATAAAGTGAATATGATTGATTCTTTAATTGAAGAAGAGTTTAGAGAGACCACCTGCTCTGATCCCTTAGAGGTACTTCTGGTCCACAACAAGGATGAATGTGATGGTGATGATGTGGAAGTGGTAAGTGTTGTATCTAATTCTAACTTGGTGCAAGACACTAGTAAGTAGAGGGATCGCTTTAAAGAGTTACCCAAAACTACCATTAAACTCCTTCCCTTTAGTATCGAGGCATATAAGCTTGACCAAAAACCCTTGTCAGTTGAGCTTAAGTATGCCTATTTAGGTCAGGATGAGACGTTTCCTGTGATTATTTTATCAAGTCTAGAAAAGAACCAGAAAACCAAGCTGATAGATGTTCTTAAAGAATATAAATGACTCATTGGATGGACCATAGCTGACATTAAGGGGATTAGTCCACTAATATGCACCCATAAGATCCATATGAAAGAGAATGCAAAATCATCCCGAGAATCACAAAGGAGATTAAATCCAAATATGAAGGACATGGTGAGAGGGGACGTATTAAAGTTACTTGATGTGGGTATCGTTTACCCCTTCTCTAATAGCAGCTGGGTAAGTCCAACCCAAGTTATACCAAATAAATCTGATATAACTGTAGTAAAAAATGATAATGATGAACTAATCCCAACCAGAGTAACAACAAGTTGGAGGGTGTGCATTAACTATAGAAAGCTGAATTATGTCACTAGGAAAGATCATTTTCCCCTACCTTTTGTTGATTAAATCTTAGAAAGGTTAGTGGACCATTAATTATACTGCTTTATAAATGGGTATTCTAGCTACAACCAGATAGAAATCGATCTAGTGGACCAGGAGAAGACGACATTCACTTGTCCTTTTGGCACTTTCGCCTACAAGCGGATGTCATTTGGCCTATGTAATGCTCCTGCCACCTTCTAACGATGCATGCTTAGCATTTTCTCTGATATGGTTAAGCGTTGTTTGGAGGTGTTTATGCACGATTTCTCTATATTTAGGTCTTCTTTTCATGAATGTTTGCATCACTTAAAAATGGTTTTGATTAGATGCAAAGAGAAGAACTTGGTTTTGAATTGGGAGAAGTACCATTTTATGGTTACTAAAGGGATTGTATTGAGACACATAATTTCATCTAAGGGAATTGAAGTGGATAAAGCCAAAACAGACCTGATTGTCAAGTTGTCTACCGCTAGGACAATAAGAAATATTCAGTCATTCTTAGTCACGCTAGATTTTACAAGAGGTTCATAAAGGATTTTAGTACCATCGCTAGACCTTTGTGTAACCTCCTCTAAAAAGAAAACCCATTTGAGTGGTCTTCTAAATGTCAAGAAGCCTTTACAAGGCTTAAGGAATTATTGACATCTGCACCTATCATGTAACCACCTGATTGGAGCCTTCCTTTTCAGATCATGTGTGATGTAAGTGACTATGCTATCGAAGCGGTACTAGGACAGAGAAAGGACAAGAAACCCTATTTCATCCACTATGCCAGTAGGACTCTCAACGGTGCTCAGATCACCTATTCCACTACGAAAAAGGAACTCATAACTGTAGTCTTTACACTCAACAAGTTTCAGTCTTATTTGATATGGTCCAAAATTCTAATTTTCACTAATCATGCAAGCCTTAAGTACCTTTTTTCTAAAAAGGATGCTAAACCACGGCTGCTCAGATAGATCCTTCTACTCTAAGAATTTTGTTTACAAATAAAAGACAAGAAAGGAATAAAGAATGTTGGGGCCGACCACTTGTCCTGCCTTGTCCTTTCTGAGTCCATGGATGTTTCACCTATCAAGGACAACTTTCCTGATGAGCAATTATTTACAATCTCTCTTGCACCTTGGTATGCTGACATTGCTAACTATTTGTTACAGGTAATCTTCTGACTCATTGGACCCAACAAGATAGGAAGAAATTTTTGACTGAGGTGACAATTTTTCTAAGATGAACCATACTTGTTCAAAAATTACCCAAACCAAATCATTAGGCGATGTGTGCTCAATGATGAACACACTAGTATCATCTCCTCCTATCATTCTGAAGCATGTGGCAGTCATTTTTCGGCCAATAAAACTGCTGCGAAAATCTTACAATGTGGTTTCTATTGGCCCACCCTGTTCAAGGATGCCCATAAGTTTTGTAAGGCCAGCAAGCAATGTCAAAAGTTGGGTGCAATATCTCGTAGAATCCAATTCTGATCATTGAGATATTTGACTATTGGGGTATTGATTTCATGGGACCATTTTCACCCTCTTTCAGGTATTCATATATCTTAGTAACCGTTGATTATGTGTCCAAATGGATCGAGGCGATTCCCTATAGAACTAATGATCATAAGACTATTTTGAAATTTCTAAAAGAAAATGTATTATCCAAATTTGGAACACCTTGAGCCATAATTAGTTATGGAGGTACACATTTTTGTAATAGGCCATTTTAAGCCTTACTGCGAAAATATGGGATCACCCATAAAATCACTACCCCTTATCACCTACAAACTAGTGGATAAGTTGAAATATCTAATCGGGAGAAAATGCATCTTGAAAAAGATGGTTAGACCGAACCGCAAAGATTGGTCACTTCGACTGATTAATGCACTCTGGGCTTATCGTATTGCGTACAAAACCCTGATGGGTATGTCCCCCTACTGACTAGTCTTCAAGAAGGCTTGTCACTTACCTGTGGAGTTGGAACACTGAGCTTATTGGGCTATTAAGAAATTCAATTTTGACCTTGACAAAACTACCTCGCTGTAGAAGCTCCAACTGAATGAGTTGGAAGAAATCTAGAATGATGCATATGAAAATTCCTAGATTTCTAAGGAATGGATGAAGAGTAAGCATGATAAGCACATCATTAGGAAATCCTTTGAGCCAATGCAAAAAGTCCTCTTTTACAATTCGAGGCTCCATCTGTTTCCTAGAAAATTGAAATCTAGGTGAACCGGTTCCTTCATCATTAGAACTGTCTATCCTTATAGGACCGTCGAGGTTGAAAATCCTAAGAATAGGTCAATCTTTAAAGTCAATGGACAACATCTTAAACCCTTCTTAGAGCACTTTACCCTAGAGGAGGAGTCCACTCCTCTAGAAGATCCTGTTTATCAGGATTGATCTCTACTGCTAGAAATATTCATTGCTTAGGTTAGTGTACATTAGTTTAGTTGTTTTCTGTTTTCTTGAATTTTGCATCTGTTTAGCTTTTCTTATTTTGTTTATAAACATCAAGAGTAGTACTTCTACGTGCACTCAAGTTCAGGTGAAGTCTAACCCCTCCGTTTTACTATTCTCATCACTCTCATGCATGCAATCACTTTACACATTGAGGACAATGTATCATTTAGGTTGGAGAGTGGGAATCTGTCGGATTTTGAGAAGTATTTCTTTTTAAATGTTTCTTTCTTTCTTTCTTCTATAGAATTGAGTTCAAAAAAAATTTAAGGTTTTGAAGTGATGTTTTGAACTAGGAACTATTTAAGAAAGGGATTTTAGTGATTTGAAACATTTAGTTCATAATAGTATCCCCTTACTAAAGAGCTTTAACGAATACCGAGTCTTGAAAAATTCATGCACATCAAGTCACACTAGTATAGTCTAAGTGAAGAAAGAATACACCCTAGAAATCTGGATCATTCATTAGTGGAGATTTTTGTTAAACCTGGAAAGAATTCTAGCCTTTTATGTCTGTCAAGTGGATCTCTTCTGCATAAATTTTGAATTGAATGAAGAGCAACTCAACCTCATTGTTTTCACACATTGTGATCTCATGTGTGCTATTTTTTTCAACCACTAAGAATGACATCAGAACTACGAAACCTCAGTCTTGTAGTCTATAGGGATGCATGACATAACCTCTTAAACCTGGAAAGATGAAAGTAGGTAGATTAGGAGTACCCTCATAGCCTATTCAAAAAGTCTACCATACATCATTCCACTAGTTGTAACCCTTGAGCCTACATATACCCTTTCTTTCATATCTTTATAGCCTTTACCCATAAAACACCTTTACCCAAATTGTTTTTGAGAAGTTATAGGGAGGATCAAGAGAAAGAAGAAAAGAATGAACAATGCGCGTTTGCTCTATATAAAAAAAACATATTGTTAAAGTCAAATTAAGGAAATCAAATTAAGGTAGAAAATAGAACAATCACGAAAATTAAAGAAGTGTTCTTCAAAGAAAGTTAAGGCCCCTATGTTCTCAAAACTATTTACTCCTTCTTATCCATAACTTTACCCCTATCACATTACAACCCAAAAAGACCTGTTAGATTCCAGTTCAAAGAGGTTGTGTATGATTGTTGAGTAGATAAGAAGCCGAGTGAGAGTTTTCATCCTTAGTATGTGGTTGATATTCCTTTCTTTAAGATCAAATCCTTCAAAAAATAAACCGTCTACTTGATTATATGTGAGTCCCTTGTTTTACTCATACTCATATATAGGAGTGAAAAGTCCACAA
>JAOXJP010131387.1:0-13589 GCA_025762735.1 Platanus orientalis | reverse complement strand
ATCTCCATCAATGACTATTGAGTGCAAAACGCCTCATGAGGTATGGTTTGACACTCTTGTAGATTATTCTACTTTATGCATTTTTGGCTGTCTAGCTTATGCCCATGTTAATGAAGGTAAGTTAAAACTTAGAGTTAAGAAGTGTATTTTCCTTGGTTATGCATCTGGTGTGAAGGGATACAAGTTGTAGTACACTGATCCCAAGTCACTTAAGTTCATTGTTAGTAAGTGTGCTATTTTTGATGAATCTTTTATGCTAAACCAGAAAAAGGAGGTTATTGTTGTAGGGATATAATAGGGTATCAAGAAGCAGGTGGAGCTTGAGTTTGATGTTTTTGAAAGGTGTAGAAAAATACTTCCATTCAGCCTGAGGAGGATGAGGAACAACATTCTAGTGAAGAGGTTGTATAGGAGGAAGCACAGTACAATGTTGCTACTGGGAGACAAATGAGAGAGATTAGACTACCAAAGAAGTATAGCAACTATGAAGAGTTGGTTGCTTTTGCATTGAATGTTGCAGAAGAGGATGTTGAATGCAAGGAGCCTTCTACATACCATGAAACTATTACAAATAACGAATCTGCGCATTTGATGGTTGCTATGAATAAAGAGTTGGAGTTTCTCTATAGAAATCATACTTGGAAATTAGTTAAACCGCCAGTTAGGAAGAAAATCATAGGCTATAAATGGGTATATAAGAAGAAGGAAGGAATGTTTGGTGTTGACAGTGTAAATACAAAGTATGTTTGGTTGTAAAAGGCTATTGGCAAAAAGAAGGTGTGGATTTTAATAAAGTTTTCTCACCTATAGTGAAATACAGTTCCATTCGTGTAATGCTTACCACGGTTGTTATGTTTGACTTGGAGTTTGAACAACTTGATGTCAAAACAACTTTTTTGCATGATGAGCTTGATGAACAAATTTACATGTGGCAGATAGAGGGGTTTGTGATTCCAGAAAAAAAAAAAGACCATGTGTGCCTATTGAAAAGGTCTTTGTATGGACTAAAGCAGTCTCTAAGATAATGGTACAAGAGATTTGATGCTTTCATGCTTGAGAATGACTTTCTTAGGAGCCAGTATAATAGTTTTATTTACTTTAAATAGCTCTTAGATGTCTCTTTTGTGTACTTTTTATCTATGTTGATGACATGCTTATTGCTGCCAAAGACATGTCTATAATTAACAAGATAAAAGCTCAACTTAGTGGTGAATTTGAGATGAAAAACTTGGGGATAACAAAAAAGATTTTGGGTATGGAGATACGTAGGGATAGAAAAGCAGAAAAGTTGAACTTATCTCAGAAAAATTATTTTGAGAGAGTACTTGAGCGTTTTAGGATATAGGATGCTAAACCTGTAAGCACTCCATTAGTTAACCACTTCAAGCTTTCAGCAGAGTTGTCACCAAAGACAGAGTAAGAGGGGGAGTACATGTCTCATGTTCCTTATGCTAGTGTAGTTGGGGCATGTATGGTATAGTCTGTACTTGTCATAATATTTCATATGTTGTCACTGTTGTTAGTAGATATATGAGCGATCCATGGAATGCACATTAACAAGCAGTGAAGTAGATACTTCGGTATCTTAGAGGCACTACAGATGTTGGCTTGATATTTGATAAAGCAAGTGGTTCGGATGGTTGCACAATTCGGTTTGTAGATTCAGACTATGTATGTGATCATGACAGGAGGAGATCTTTGATAGGTTATGTATTCACTTTGTCTAGTTACATAGTCAGTTGGAAAACAATATTGCAGAGTACAATTGTTTTGTCCACTACTGAGGACAAGTACATGATGGTGACAGAAGTAGTGGAGGCTATATGGTTGAGAGGTTTGCTTTAGGAGCTTAGTCTAAGACATGGCTTAACTACAGTGCATTGTAATAATCAGAGTGCTATATATCTGACTAAAAATTAGATGTACCATGAGATGATGAAACATATAGATGTCAGATATCACACTTCATTCGAGAGATCATTGCACAAGATTAGATTGCAGTAAAGAAGATCAGAACTGAAGATAATCCAACTAATATGTTACCCAAGCTACTTCCAGGTCTCAAGTTCAAGCATTACTTGGACTTGATTGGAGTTTGCAATATCTAGAGTTACCCTTTGGGGTTGTGTGGAGAAGATGGGAGTAAAGTGTTTATGTACTATGTAGCCTTGGTAGAATTCAAGCTAAGGTGGAGATTTGTTGGGTTAATGTCTTGTATTCAACCCAAGATATAACTTGGGATGATGATCCAAAAAACATGAATTTGACCCTTTTTTTTTTTTTTTTAATCAATTTCAGAGTCTAGATCCAACCCGCGGAGATTAGGGTGTTGGGGGTTTCTCGATTTCCATGCTGTCGCACTATTCTTGTAATCTCTGTTTCGATCATAGTGAAAGTTCTTCTCCATTTTTGCCCGTAGATGTAGGCTTCAAACCAAACTACGTAAATCGTCTTATTCTCTTTGTGCGATTGTTGTTTGCTTATTTTTCTCTCTTCTTGTTTGCTGCATATGATCCCAGATCTAGGTTTAGCATAACAAATTCGATGTCAAGTGAAGAAGGTTATATGCTGCGAAACCTCATAAACGTGGGCACAGGTGGTATGTGTCTATCTTCAGCTCATGCCTCATGGTGTTGCGTTAAATCCCTCAACCAGCACAAGCCTTGTTTTAGTGGTTACTATTGAGTTTGGAACCTTGAACAGATTGCCTACGCAAAAGTCTAACATGATGAGATGATTTTTAACCATTTGATCTATGAATTATCTTTTTAAACCTTCTTCACCCTTCAAATGAGTACAAAACAGATAACCGATTCAAAACTCAAACCTGATTTTTCGCATAATGGTTAATCATAAACTGGATTTTTATAAAACTTTTATTCTTGGTTAATATATATATCATGAGGAGGCATCCAAGCCCCTTAGAGTGCCTGAGTCCTAGGGTACATGAACTCCCCTCTCTCCCATACACCAGGTGAATCAGGTTTTTTATAGATGCGCAAGTGGCCCCAAGGCAACTGGATCATTCATTTGGAAGAAAAAAAAATCCTTTTAAAACTCCAAAGGCCTTCTGCCCATCAGACGGTTAAAAGCAACGGACCATGCAGATTTTAGGCATAGGGACAAGGTGATAGCGATCTAGAGCGTGGGTGGCTATGGCATTGCCTCTAAAGGAAAAAGGTATCAGGGTCGTATCCCCCTAACAAGATTTTATTGTTGATTGCGTTGATGTCTGCCTCTCCCACCTGTAAAATACCGATGCCACATTATCATGGTTCTCACTTTCCTTCATACGTTGCCATAAACTAGTTTGTATGGACGATCGATCGTTCATTTATTGGGAAAGGAGAATGCATGTTTGGTCTTGCACCTTAATTTGATCCACGCCACTGCAACACACGGTTGAGATCTACCGTAAAAACTTCTCTTGTATAGATTGTGGGTCCACTGTAAATTAGTATCACCATGTGTTTGATCATTTTTTTGATAGATCCATGGATCTGATGCCTAGCCTACCCCACCTAGTGCAGAACCTATAAGGCCACAACATGAACAAGTGATTTTGATCAGGTTCGAACCTGAGACCTTTTCCCCATTGATGTAGTGCTGCAACCACTAGGGTGGCTTTCCATGTGCGTGAGCATAACATATATTAAATGTGCATTCCCCAAGATGTCTTTTAGTTTTAGTCCCACATCGGATGGGAAAGAAAATCATTCTTGTTTATATAATCTTTGTCAGACCAAATTTATCGCCGAGCTTTGTAACGAGAGCTTGTAACCCGAGTGGGGGCAATAAGGTGGTTGAACATTGGCTTGGGTCTGACAGGTAGAGCTCATCGATGCTATTCTACTGGCTCGCCCGTTCCAAGTAGGGAGTTGAATCGTGTGGCTTGGGCGAAGGCTGAGGCCACTTGGTTCTTACAGAGGAGGGCAATGCGTCAGGCTGGTTTCACAGAGCAGCGAAAACCTCCCGCTCCCGTCGGTGGAAGGACAACGAGCCGGTGCACCGTGGGCTCACTAATTGCTCTAAGACCTGAACCCAATCGGACAACCACCTTTTTGTCACTCTCATTCTTGCCGTGGTCTGTCCACTCTACCATCAGGTCTTATACTCATTCACCAGTCCCTTTGTGGACTTGCATGTTTCCGGAACTTGGATTCACAAAAGGGGTAATCCATTTGATTGAGCTTTTTGTAACCACTACAGTGAACTGATGTCATGGGGCTTGACTGGGGTTAGAATACAGTTCCAATCCCTAGGGCTGTGTTCATAAAATTGAAATTACCTACAAAATTGAATTCGGCATATTCAAAATTTCATTGTTTGAATGCCTAATCTCATTGAACAAAATTGAAAACCCAATTTGATGCCTCTCGAAGAATTTGGGATTAGGGATCCATAGAGGGATGGAGACCAGGGAATGCCTTTTCCTTCTATGAAAATCATCAAAAGAATCTATGGATTTTGGAATGGAGACCAAGTGAAGCCGATTTCAGTACTGGAAGAAGAAGAGACAGAGACGCGGTCAAGATTGAGAGGGATGAAGACGTGGTTGAATTTAAGAGGAATGGAGAAATGGTCGAGTTTGATGAAGGTTGTTAATAGAATTAGTTATTAAATCAATTTATTTAAGTTATTTAGTTAATAATATATTTTTGTTAATCTGACGTTTTTATGTTTGTTAGATTTAATTTGAGTTGTTTAGGATTTATAAAGGTGGTTAGAGTTTGTTATCAAGAAGGAATCTTGGTTTTTAGGTTAAGTTGGTTATAAAAAGGATTAGACGTTTGAAATGTAATTAAAGAAGGAATATTGAGAAATAAAGTTTATTTTGGGTTTCAAAAAAAGCTCTAAAATATATTTTGTATCAGTTTTATTTATTCCTCAATTTGTATTCTTCTTGAAATTAGCCTTGGGGTTAGTATTTTTGATCTGTTTAGGGGTTTGGGTTCCTACAAGTGGTATCATTTGATCAGAAGTTCGATGACACTTAAGGATTAGAGTAGAGCCGGAAGATTCGACGATCCAAAAATTAGCTAGAGTTAGCCAAGGAAATTGCAAGTGAGGAAACCAAGTGAAGATCTGAAGTTCTTGGAGGAACCAAAAAGGTTGAAAGAGAGGCCAACAAATTGATTCTAGAGGAGAGAAAAAGGAGGATTTAATCAAACACCAAGGAGGTGAGTAGAAAAAATGGTGGTTTATTTATTTATTGATTTTAAATCATTATTTTTTATGAATAACATCATGATGGAAAAGTTATCTAATTATGATTTTTTAAATACATAATATTCGTACAAATTCCCTTGTATACAATCTAAGCGATGTGGTTATAGGAATTCCAAAAATGGCATATCAGAAAAGGAATCAAGAAAAGTATTTAAATTTTTGCAAATTTCAATTTGTAAAGAGGTTTGGAAGTATGTCGAAGATTTGAGTTCTCAAACTCAAGTGTGGGAGAAGCTTGAGATTCTCTCATCAGAGTATGAAGGTTCTCCAATGATACTTATAGAATATTGGATATATGATGATATTTTGGGAGAAAACGATGATCTCAAAGAAGATGAAAGTGATAATTTAGACACAAATGCCAATACAGAAGTACAATAAGTCAAAGCTTGAAATTTCAGAAGAATATTCAAATCCCAATTTGGCCTAAGTCCATCTTGCTTAAATGTATTAGATTCAAGTGATTTGGATTCCATTAATTCATATGGTATGATAAATGAAAATTGTGGTTTTAGTGAAACTGATCATATGTGTGGATTGTCAAAAATTTGACAAGGAAGATAAATCTCTATCATATTTTGATTGCAAAGGAGATTGTCCTAATAAAGATGAAAGTACTAAAAATTTAACAATTGATGAGATTGAAAAAGAAGATGTGATAAGCATAAAGAAGCATTGTTTCTTTGATGGGTTTGATGATGAAGCTATAAATTCAAAGGTTACTTTATATGAGTCAAAGTTGAAGATTCAAAAAGTTATGTTGGTGCAAGATTCTGTTAGTGAACAAATAGATCAAAAATGGAAAACACAAGATTACTTAGATGGTGGCTTTGTTGTCCAATAGGAACTAGAAGATACAAGCATTTATTGGAGGATTAGTTTTGATCCAAGAATAGATCAAGATGATGTCAAACACTATAATGATGCTAGGATTGTTGAAGGTTTTATAATTTTTCAACTAAATGATGAAAAGAAAAATTAGATTGAAGATTTGAGTACAAAATGGGTGAATATGGAACATTTCTTTGAAACAAGAACGAAAGATACAAAAAATCCCAAGGTTTACAAAGTTTGGCATCGTTCATACATGAAACAATGGATCAAGTGTAATGATCGGATAGTCAAAGAATCACACAACATAAATACGTCAATGGAGATGGCATTACAAACTCTTGCAATTGATGGCATCAGAACAACAAAAGATGGGTGATAATTTTTAAATAATTTGATTAAGGGAGGATGATAGAATTAATTATTAAATCAATTTATTTAATTAATATAAGAGTTTTTATTAGATTGAGGTTTTCATACTTTGTTAGTTTTAATTTGATTTTGTTTAAGATTTATAAAGGTTGTTAGAGTTCGTTATCAAGAAGGAATCTTGGTTGTTAAGTTGGTTATAAAAAGGATAGGATGTTTGGCATGTAATTAAAGAAGGAATATTGAGAAACAAAGTTTATTTTGGGTTTCAGAAAGAGACCTAAAAGTTTAAGAGAAGTCAAGCCATGGATTTTCTCTGCCCATTTGGTAGTTTTATTTTTATATAGGGAAAATATTGTTCATGTTTGCTTTGTTTTCTCTCACCTTGTTTTCTCTCTGCTCTCAGAATTTGTAAAGCAAACAATGAGTAAATGAGTGAGTGAGTGAGTGAGAGAGAGAGAGAGGGAAGGAGAGAGAGAGAGCTCTTGGCCATGGCTTCTAGGGTTTTGATATGCTTTTGCATCTTCGTTTTTTGTTTAATCGTTTTGTGTATCAAAGAAGAAGATAAAAAATCTAGGGAGTCTATTCTAACTTTTGATCACTCCAACCTCTTTGAAACTGTCAGCGAACTCAACTTCAGTGTTGTTGAGTTCCATGCTCCACTTGTCACAAATGAGAATTGGAAATAACAAGTGTATTGTAGTTAATTGAATTTCGCATAATTGGGCGTTTAATTCAAGGGATCGATTCTGCTTGGATTTCTCCCATCCATTTTTGTCCTTTTAAAATTGATCCAAACATCAAAAAGAGAATTTGATTATTCAATTCCATATTTTATCCATCAATTCCGCAAATCGAAACATGACCTAAACTGACCAAACTGTAAGGGGGTTGGTTCCAAATCAACTCGACTTGTGCGATGGATAGGTACACAACTTATATTTATAAGATGCAATTTCTCCTAATCATTAATTATCTTGGCTTTGTAGAGTGGTGTGAAGGGAGTAAAAGTTCAAATTGACTAATGTTGGGAAGAACTTGAAATTGTTCTTTGGTGTTTATTTCTTGCAGTGATGGTTGGGTTTGCTGGTGAATATGAATTTCCATGAGCACTTCCTCGCACTTAATGAATGATGGATTTTGACTATGTTGCATTAGGGGATGCAGTTAGTAGCCATGGTCTTGAGATCTCATTCACAAATTGAACAAGAACATGCCTTTGGTACTTTTGATTGGTTTACATCTCATTTTGTGATAGTAGACTAAGTTTCTTATGCTTATTTTTGTTCATTTGTTCTCTCTCATTGGACCGGCTTCTCATGTGAAGGGCCTTTATCATGTTCATTGAAGATATTAGAGGCTTCCCACTTGATTGTGCAAGGGATCATATTAAGCTATCTTTGGGATACAATCAAACTTGGATTCAACTCCTCGTCTTTCAAAGGGCTTGCACTACCTAACAGAGATTTATGATACCTCCCTTAATAACTTATTTTCCCCAGAGTTGTGTGTCTAAAACATATATTAAAACTTGTCCAAAATTTTTAAAAATATTAGCAGTCTCCCCTTATCAAAGTTTATTATCATTTATGAAAGCCAAGTCAAGAATACAAGGATAACACCTTCAACAAAGTGGAGGATTCTTCTACAAGAGCACACTTAGATTGAGGTGGTTTTGAACCCAAGGATGCAAATAAAAATTCACAGTTGGGCTATTGTTCCAAGGGCTTTGATAGGTTTAGTGTCCTATAACACACAAAGAGAAAGAAAATGAGGGAGAGAACTAGGTTTTCTTTAATGCCATCCTTTCTTTTGTTATCCTTCTTTTTTTTTTTTTTTCTTCTATGTTCTTAGTTTGTTCTAATTTGTTTCATCTCAATTTGTTTAACACTTATCTAGTATGGGTTTTGAGCCAAAATTTCATTATTTAATGGTGAGTCTGGACTCCAATCCCATTTCACAAACCATCCATACTTGTCTGAATGTAGTAATTTTGTTGGACATCAATTGGCCTCTACTCATGACTATATAGGTGTTTCCCAATGTGACTTGATGGGCTCTTGTACAGTCTCGCTTGATTAAGAAGCTTCATTTTGATATTTTTTCACATTCAAGCCCATTCTTGACTAAGCCTAGCCCATTCACGAATTAGCTTTAGTCACAAATCCAGGCCTTGACAGACCCAATCATGAATATGGCAAATTCCCGATCCAACGGGACTCAGTCAAGAATCTGGTCTGGTTAGTCATAATCGTTCTTACGTCTGTAGTCACGAACCAGCTTAACCCGACCTTGGTTCAGTCGCGAATCCAATTCTATATCGGAACTATCATTTTCGATTGACCTAGATTCCTTGAGAGATCATCTGGGCCCTTGAAAAGAAAACTTGTGACCCCAATTGTGGCTCTACGATGTTGTGCAAGTTTGAAGTGCAAAGTGTGAATCAAGTGTCCTTACTTCCAAGCCTTTATTTGCACCAACACTCATACCCATATCCTTACCCATACCTAAGACTAGACCCATGCTTATGCACATGTACATGCACCTCGCAACGTAGTTGCCATACGGTAGTGAACATTACAAATACAAAAGGTGAGGGGACTAAACAAAAACAAGAATTTTTCTTTTAAAATACAACTGTTTGAAAATGGTAAACAATATATCATTAAAAACATTTAAAAGACACTCATTTTCAACAATACTTAGACCATTATCCGAGTCTGTACAATTGGCATTAGTTTTGCTCAATTTCTAGTTTCTCATGGGTTCAACGGTTAGAGAGGATTTATCTATCAAACCATGGTCATTCATCTCTTTCTTTGAGGGAATAGACTCCTTGGTAGTGCATTGGTTTTCCGGTATTAAAGATGTATGGAGCTTTTCCTAACTAAAGAAATAGAAGTGCAACACAGTTCTAAGAAGAGAGTAAGGACTTTGAAGCAATTGTCCTCATCCAATATATGGTATTACACTCAATAATGGGAGCAATAGGTCATTTTTCTAAACATTAGCATGTGTATTTATGATTTCTCTTTTTCTTTTGATGTTTATTTCTCTAGAACTAAAAGTTATTTTGACTATAATATAGAATTATATAGGAAAAGATAGGGTCAAGCCTCATTAAAACATATGGCGAGGACACATATTTGGGTTAATGCCTAATGGGTTAAGGACCTTATGTTACTTTATATTAAAAAATTAAATAACTAATGCAGAAAATATATTGAATATGTGAATAGGTACCTTTTTAAACTTTAAAATTTACAAATTATTTCTTTATCAAGATGCATGTTTTTACAACCAGTAGATGATGGTATTTTTTTATTCATGCTTATTTTATTAAAAACCTACAATGTTTTATAGAGTAAGTCCTTCATGTATTCTTGACTATTACACTAACTAACGTAATATATCTAAATTAATTCCAATTAAAAAGCAGATCCTTGGTTTCGTCCAAGGTTAATGTAATATTTATATTAAAAAATATGATACATTTCAAGGTCCCTAAAAGGGAAAACACAATTCTCCACATGAACATTTTCATGTATTGAATCTTTTAAAACTCAAAACATACTTTAAATTTTAATAATTTACATAATCTCTCATGATGTAAAGGTTGTTTATTTTCATAAATCACTTTAATTTGCAAAATTTGTATGTTTCCCCCCCACATATTATCCAATTCATATGGGAAAACATTTTTATTAGACTAATGTTTTCTTTCATATGCAAATTTTTGTCTCTATGCATAATATTAAGGTGGTTTTCATTTCTTTAAGTAAAAATGTTGTCTAAGAAAAATGGTTTTAACAACCTCAAAGCAATTGTCCTCATCCAATATATGGCATAATGCTCAACAGTGGGAGCAATAAGTCATTGTTTTGAATGTTAGTATGCATATTTATGTATGTTTCTTTTGTTTTTGATGTTTACTTCAATAAGACTAAAAGTTAATTTGACTATAAAATGGAATTATGTAGAAAAAGATAGGGTCAAGCCTCATTAAAACAAATGGAGATGTCACATATTTGGGCTAATGCCTAATGGGTTAAGGACCTCATGTTACTTGCTATTAAAAAAAAATAAATAGATAATGTAGAAAATGTTACTGAATATGTGAATAGATATCTTTTTAAACTTAAAAGTATAGAGATTTTATCTTTATCAAGATGCATGTTTTCAAAACTAGAAGATGATGGTGCTTTTTGATTCATACTTATTTCATTAAAAGGTAAATCCTTGGTTTGGTCCAAGGTTAATGTTATATTTCTATTAAAAAGTATGACCCATTTCAAAATCCCTAAAAGGGAAAACTCAATTCTCTACATGATCATTTTCATGTATTTCATCTTTTAAAACTCATAACATATTTTAAATTATAATAGTTTACATAATCTCTCGTGATGTAAATGTTGTTTATTATCAGAAGTCACTTTAATTGGCAAATTTTTTATATTTCTCTCACATATATTATCTAATTCATATAGTAAATCATTTTTATTAGACTAATGTTTTCTTTTGTAAGTAATTTTTTTTATATAAATAAGTTCTAGGTGGTTTTCATTTCTTTAAGTAAATAATGTTGTATAAGAAAAATGTAGAAATACAAAGCTGATTTTATTGAACTTTGATAAACCCCCATTTCTTTTGAAATGATAATTATTTTATACAATTGATCTAATTAGTTTTTGTTATATTGAAACCATGATCAAGTTATTTCTTTGCCAAACTAATACAACCCTAACTACAATGCCTATTTAAATTTGCACGGGTTCATTTACTAGTTTATTAAGAGTAATTGTAACACCTCACATTTACTTCTAAACTTGCTAAAACGTGAATGCCATATATGTGTTAATGGTGGATTCTTTTAGTGTTACGTGTCATGAAAATGAACCAAGAAAGAAGGTAAGTGAATGGGTTTGAGTAATATTTAAAAGCTTAGAAAAATATTGGAAATATGACAGTTCTAATCGATTAGGAAATTTTTTTGACCGATCAGAAAAGTGTTTGACTGATTAGGGAGCCTCAATGAGTCATAGAGAAAGAATCAGCCACTTGTTGACCGATCAGGAACACAGAGAAAAAGAATTAGTCACAGCCTAACCGATTAGAAAAATTTCTTGGCCGGTTAAACCTTTTGATTGGTCAAAAAGTGTCCATTTAGTTAAGAGTGCAGAAATGTAAAATTCCGAGAATTTTTCTAGCATGAGTTTGCTTCTATTTTCTTACGGGACTTACTTGTGACAAGATAAAACCATAAGATTACCTAATTGAGACCTAAAATTAGAAGATAAGAGTAAAGAGAAGGAAAGGACAGGAGAATAGGAAGAAAATAGAGAAAAATCCCCAATTTAGTAAAGGGAAGACATGAAACCCAAAACTCATGGTGATTCCTCTTAATGTTAAAGTTTTATTATGGATTTTCACAAAATCTCATTGTGTTAAATATTCTATGTTGGAAACAATTTTGACTGCCTAGATTTTAACTATGCCCGAATTCAAAATCTGACTATTTGGGTATCTTTGAACCAAAATAAAGTGGGACCCATATGTAGTTTGAGGCGGGTCTATATGGGTTCATTTTCACCTCAATGAAGAAAACAATGTCATATGGTTGGATGCTCAAAACCGTTAATGGGTGAATGAGAAATTGTCTCCAAAAGTGCCTAATTGAACACTGGTAAAAGGGTGTAAAACTTGAATAGTCTCACATTAGTTAGCCCAGAAAAGTTTGGAGGTTTATATACAATAGCCTTGGACAATAATTTGGGCCCCAAGGGGTACCAAGTTTTGTGGAAGGGGGATGACCTATCCAACATGGACCTAGTCCAAACTAGCACACATGCACGTGTTGAACCAAACTGGGCTTGCTTGGGTTGGGTTGTGTCAATAAGAAAAAAATGATAATTTTTATTATTCTTTTTGTTTCTCCCAAATTCGGTTATACTTGTGAGGGCATGTCTATTAACATAGTTTTACCTTTATACCCTTGTGATTGTTAAAAACTAAACAATCACATTTGTGACTATTAAAATGCACCTCTTGCCCCTGTGTCTATTCCGTACAGACATGAATATGGCTACTAAATTGCAACATTTCTTTTTTCGTGTCTATTTGAACACCATAGAGTGTGAATCTATGCATATTCCAAACAGACATGAACAATCTACAAATAGATCGTCTCTCATTCATTTCAAGTATCCGAAAATATGATTTTAGGCATCATAGAGGGTTTCCGAAATTAGGCATATAGAGAGCATTATAGTGTGTTCTAAGAGAAAGAGAGCAACACAAGTTTGATTCACCAAACACACATTGTATTGCTTCTTCTATGTGTAGTAGATCATTGTATCCTTGGAGGTAGACATCCGCGAAAGTCGTAAGCACCACTACGAGGGGTGAAATCTATCTTAAGAACATAGTGTCAAACACTAGCCTTGATCAATTTTGGGTTTAATTTTTTGTCAATTCATCCAGTCAAGTAAGTCTTTTTTTTTCATTTTATTTTTAAGTCTTTAGATTATATGAAATAAATATTACTTGTTTATACAATCGTGCATATCAATATTTATGTATAGAATATAAAACAATAATCTTAAGACAAATTTCCCTTCTATTCTTTATTCTCTTCTTTATGTGTTCTGTAAACGTTTTTTCTGTTTTATTTCAAATAAATCATCCGACTGTTGACCGGGCTAAAACGATAGAGACTCTAAAAGACAAAAGTGCTAGATAGATCAAAAGAAGGGTGTTGAACAAAAAACCATCATCATAATTAGAAAAGTTATCTATCTATAAATTCTATTAATTTGATTTCTAGAATTATCATGATATGTGTTTACCATTTATGGTGTCTAATTCCTAACATGATGGTTTGTTGATTATATTTAGATATGGCAACTTGCATGTTTATCATATGTTTTGTTAGAAATATAAAATGATCAATTTTGTGGGTGATCTCTTGAAATATGATAAATGATATTTCATGGATTTTGATTATTCATTAGTGAGGAACACAAATTCACAACCATTGAATAAATCAATAAAGCATTCACATATAGATAAACATAATCTATGAATGTGATCGCAATGTGTTCATCGGTTTCATGATCACAATGATCTTACCCATCATAGAAACATTCCAGTGTGAACAAGAC
>JAOXJP010131366.1:0-13589 GCA_025762735.1 Platanus orientalis | reverse complement strand
GAGGGGGGTGAATAGGATATTTTAAAAATTCTTTTTAGATTACCCCAAATTCAATTATTGTTTAATTGATTAAATTGATCCTAAAGTTTAATTGCAATTGAATTGTGAATATGTTCAATTGGATGAGTGCAAAACTTGACAAAATAAATGATAAATGTAAAGTCAAACCACAAGCAATCACAATCAAGGATAAAATTAACTAAAGCCTAATCTACTTGCCAAGCAAGCTACACCCGGTATCTCTGGCGGGTGTGAACTATGGTTTACTCTTCCGGTTTCTTTGGCGAAAAAGCTATGAGTCTACACTATCGGTGTTTCCAATGGTAGTGTCAATTCTCCTGGTGTCTTCAACAGGAGAGGTCTCAATATCTTAGTAAAAAGTTAAAGGCAAATATTTACCTCTTGAAGGTTGATGTTGCCTTGCATACAAGCTGGGGTTTCTCCTTGTTGAGCTAGACTTGATTATTGTTCCCCTATGCTTCTTAGTGGTTCTTCGAGCTTGTAGAGCCAACTCCAATGGGTTGCTCCTCCTTGAGCAAGGTGTGATACACAATCCCACACTATCTCTTTTTAAGTTTCTTATTGGACAACCGTTGTAGTCTACTTCCAAAAAATATGCCTTAGCAAGATTAGAGAGGTGGCAATGGAATGGTCTTGGGTGTAGATTTACCTATCTAAACTTACAGAGAGTTTTAGAGAACTAAATCTCTCAACATTCACCAAAGATGAGCAAGAGAGCTTTCAAAGTATATGATTTTTGTCAACAATCATTAGTAGATCACTTTGAGCTCATCCCTTCTTATATTGGACAAAAATGATTCCTGTCCATTAGATTAGAACATTCCCCAACGATCAAGAAAGATGGGTCATTGATTAGAAACTAATTTTTAAAGTTTAGACTGTTATACAGTGTTTTTGCTATTTTGGATTAATCCTGGATTGATCCAAGTACAAAAAACACTCAGAACTTGCAACCCGAGAGTTGTTGGTTCAATCTCGAATTGATTCAAATTATTTAGATCAAACTAGGCGGCTTTGATTGATCTGGGATTGATCCAAAATCACAGAAAATAACCCCAAACCCCTTGGGAAAGCTGTAATGACTTGGGATCGCCCCTCCATGGTTCGGGAAGGTCCTAAGAACTTTGGAACTCTTTGTTGGACCCTTGATTCACCTAGACTACTTCACATTACTTGATTTACCTTGTGTGAGCTTGAAGTAAGTTATGAATCCTTCGGGATGATTTTCTGACTCTCGGATTAACCTCTTGAGGCTTCCTTGGCACTTGATGATGATCTTCATGATGCTTGAACCCAAGAACCTCCTAGACTCTAACATGATTATACTCATGTCCTAGTTTATACAATGCATGTATTTTACAGTTCATGGAATTTACAATATATTATATTTACATCTTGTTGTCATCAGTTCACCTCTGGACACTAAGGATCTTGTATTACACACCCTGAATGGCCTGCTAGCAACCTACAATGCCTTTAAAACCTCTATCTGCACCCACTCCTCTCTTATTAGTCACCCATTCCAGTTCTTAAACCTGATGTGATTCCATTTTCTATCTATCCCCGTCTTTTTGGATGTGTGTCTTTTGTGCATGATCTCAGTTCTCATAATGAGAAAATGATCACTAAGTCCAAAAACTGTATTTTTTTTTTCAAATAAAAATGCTAAAAGCTAAAAGTGTCATATAGAAGAACTCTAGCAGCTGCTTCTTGTTGAAGAATCCACTTACACCATTGACAACTTAGATTCCACCACCCCACCCATCAGTATCGCATTTTTTGTAATACATCGCTCTGGACATGATTCTGCTTCTCGTGGATGTGGAACCCATTATTCTCGAGGTTCCTTCTCTCAGCCTGGACGAGGGTGCTTTTCTGTTCGTGGCATCCTGCCTCTTCCTCATGCTAGTAGTATTTTCCAAATATGTGGATACTCTAACCACTCTGCAGCAGATTGTTACTATCGGATGGATTCCTCCTCCCAATGCACACCTCCCTCTGCATCACCTCACACACTTCTCTATACTTCCACTCCAAACTCTAATTCCATCTCCTCTTGCTCCACTTGGTATATATGCTGACTCTGGTGCCACTAATGGCATCACGGCTGACCTCTTCAATCTCTCACTTTATCATCCCTACACAGGTTTTGACAAGGTGTCTGTGGCTAATGGTAAAGCTCTTCCCATCCTCCACACTAGTAATGGTCACCTACCAACTCACCCCTCCTCACTTTGTCTTCATCAGATTTTGCATGTTACCTCTATCTCGACTAATCTTCTCTCTGTACACAAACTTGCTCGTGACAATAATTGTATAATTGTTTACTCACATTCGATGCTGATGGCTTTACTGTTCAAGACAAATCCACTCTGAAGATTCATTTTCAAGGGAACAGTGAACATGGTCTCTACCCTCATTTGATTCCCAACTCATACATCATCTCTACAAGCTCTCCATAGTCGCACTTCATCTCTTCCACTTTGGCACAACCGGCTTAGTCACCCAGCGAGCCGTAGTCTGAGTTTAATTCTCTCTAGTTTAGATCTTTCAATTATTGGAGCCTCTTCTTTTAAATATACTAAGTGTGTAGTAGCAAAGAGTCATAGACTCCTCTTCACATTCTACTTTTATTGTATGTTTTCCATTGCAATTAATACATATAGATATTTGGGGTCAATCCATGTGTCTTCTTCTTCTTCTTTTCTATTTTACATTATATTTATTGACGAGTGCAGCAAATTTACATGGTTATATCCCATCTGCAACAAATCTGATGTTCTTTCTATCTTTAAACAATTTAAAGCAACCACTGAAAACCTTCTCTCTTGTAAAATTAAAACCATTCATTACGACAATGAAGGCGAATTCTTAAATACTAAACTCTCTTCATTTTTATCCTATCATAGCATCACTCAACAGTTCACGTGCCCTTACACCCCCCGACAGAATGGGGTTGCGGAGCGCAAGCATTGCCACCTTGTTGAAACTGCCAAAGCCCTCTTTCACACATCTTCTCTGCTTCCCTCATTTTGGGTTGAAGCCCTATGCACAACAAACTTCCTCATTAACCCTCTTCCTATAAATGTAAATTGTCAATTCCATAATTTGTAAAATACATGGAGTGGTAGATTAGACATGGCATGAACACATTGCAAATCTTAATCATGTCTGTAATCATTAAGTGCCCTTGGGCTCCAAGGAGGAAGACAAGCACCAAGCACTTGAAGCCAAGGATGGGTCCATTCCCAAGTTGCCAAGGTTTGAAGACTTGAAGACCCATGGTTCATCAAGCTCAAGGAAGGTTTGTGAAGGTATATATTATAGTAGACATAGGTTAAAAAGAACAAAATTTATTTACATGTCCTTATGGACCAACCCATGCCACCTACATAGGTTCCCAAGTAAGTGGGAGTAGGTTCAAGGGTCATTGGCAGAAAAATCGAGGAATCAGATCAATTCAAGGGGTGTCGGATCAATCCGCACTTAGGGGATCGATCTAGAAAGGCTCAGGTGCCTCAGACTGAGACACCGGATCAATCCGGGAATGCTAGATCAATCCGTGCGGATCAATCTGATATATCCAAATCGATCCACCATCACAAAATTTCAAAAAAAAATTAAAGATCAATGTCTGCATTTTTTTTACCGTTGGGGTAAATACCATATCAAGGAGCATGACTGTGTTTGTCTCCTATAAGTATAAGAGAATCTCAAATGAGTTCTCTAACACTTAAGAACACACTTTGAACACAAGAAGGAAAGTAAAGAGAAATTTGAGAGAGAGAGCTAAAGCATTTACACCTCCCAACTACCAAAGGCTCATTCTAATGAGCATTGATTAAAGATCAAAGAGCCTTTAAGTGCTTCCCCAACACTCTACAATTGAATAACAAGAAGATGGAAGCAAGGTGAAGGGTTTACTCCCAAGTAAACCCTTTTAATAAGCTCCAAGAAGCAAAGAGACATTCTTGGAAGCTTGGTGGTACACATTGACACATTAGCTTAACAAAGGAGCAACCACCTTCATGTGCAACAAGCAATACATAAGCCTCGTGAGATAACTTGTATTAATTTAATTTTATATTAAGACCTTAGCACCTGTCAGAGACACCGAGTGTAAACCATAGCACTACCGCTAGAGACATCGGTAGTGTAGACCATACCCGCCAAAGACACTAAATATAGACCATTCCTGCCGAAGACACCGGGAGTAGAGCGTGCTTTTGCAAGTAGTAGGTTTTAAAATTTTAACCTTGATAGTAATGCAATTTAATCTTAATTAAATTTAGTAGCTCAATTGTGAGCTTTGAAAGTGGATGTAGACCCGAGTGCCGAACCACTATAAAAATTGTGTTGTGTGTTTGCTTGTAATGTGAATTGTCTCTTCTCTCTATCTTTACAAGGCATGTTTAACATCTTTTATATATGCTACCACTTAGGAATTTAAATTAATTAAAAGAATTTAAATCAAGAATTGCCATCAAATCACACTTGTAATACTTGAACTATATATTGGTATGCATTAAATTCCAAGAATTACAATAATATCTAAGTTGGAATTTTAAGTGGGAGTTAATTAAAAGAATTTTTAGAAATCCTATTCACCCCCCTCTAGGATAAAACCGGACTTTCACTTCTAACCCCTCTTCTTTCCAACAAAAACCCTTACAAAACACTTTTTAACCTTCCCGACTACAAATCGTTTTGGGTGTTTGGCTGCCTTTTCTTTCCCTGGCTCCATCCGTACTCACCTCACAAACTTGCTCCTCGTTCAACTCCTTGCATTTCATTGGCTACAGCCCCTCCTCCAAAGGCTATCACTGCCTTGATTCTCAAACCCGAAAAATATATACCTCACGTCACATTGTATTTCATGAACATTCCTTCCCATTTGCTAAGCCTTCTTTTCCATCTCCCTCCCAAACTTATCCCCACTCATCCTTTCCAACTGGCCCATTTCCTTGCTCACCCACCTCCTCTACACCACCTTCTTCATCTAGCTCGTCACTTTCCAATGCTCTTGTTCTTCAATCTTTCTCCATCTTCAACCGCATCTTCCTCTCCCACTTCACCCACCAATATAGCTCTCTTTATACTCTCCTCTCCATCATCCCCTTCCTCTGTCCTCCACCACCCCCACCCCTACCCTCTCAACTCTCTCGTCACCCAATGACAACCCGCTCCAAATCGGGAATCTCTAAGCTTAAACGTTCTCTATGCCTTTTTCTGACTCCTCTCCCTCATCTTCCATTGAACCCACTAGCTATACCGAGGCTTTTCACCACCTTCTCTGGCGCCATGCTATGTCTTCAGAGTTTCAGGCCCCCCATCGGCAAGGCACCTGGTCCCTCGTCCCTCCCCCTCCAAGCAGAAAAATAATTGGCTGTCGTTGGATATTTCATCTCAAACGTGCTGTCAATGGATCCATCACCCAGCACAAGGCTCATCTTGCTGCCCTTGGGTATGATCAAGAGGAAGGAATCGACTATACTAAGACATTCAGTCTGGTGGTGAAACATGCTACTGTACGTGTGGTTCTCTCTCTTGTCATTCACCACAATTGGTCCGTGCTCTAATTGGATGTCAGCAACGCATTTCTTCACGATACAATTCAGGAAGATATCTTTATGTCCCAACCTCAAGGTTTTACGGATCCCACTAAACCCCATCACGTGTGCCGACTCCACAAAGCATTATATGGCCTAAAACAGGCTCCTCGTGCCTGGTACTCCCGGTTTACCTCGTTTCTCATTAGTAGGGGTTTCATTCTCAGCTCCGCAGATCCTTCTCTATTTGTTCACCACTCCAAGACCAGCTTAACCATCTTGCTGATTTACGTTGACGACATTCTTCTTACCGGTGGTGATACCAACTTTATTACTCACCTACTACATGATTTCCAACAACATTTTGATATGAAAATTTTAGGTCCTCTAAATTACTTTCTCGGCATCGAGGCTTCTCGTTCTCCAAACGGCCCTTACTTTCTCAACATAAATATGCCAAAGATCTCCTTCAATGAGCTCTTACTTTCTCAACATAAATATGCCAAAGATCTCCTTCAATGAGCTAGCATGGACTCTTGTAAGCCCACAGCCACCCCCATTCATTTCAAGATCTCTCACACACCTTCAATTAACCCACCACTCTCTGCTCCTTCGCTTTCTCGTTCCATTGTTGGGCACTTCAATACCTAACCCTCACTCAGCCTGACATCGCATTTGCCATCAACTCGGTTTGTCAACACATGCACTCACCCCTTAAGTCTCACTTCATGGCCATTAAGTGTATACTTCGCTACATCTCTGGCACCTTCAACTTTGGCATATACCTCACCACCGGACCCCTTAATCTCCAGGCTTACTCGGATGCGGATTGGGCGGGCGACACCACAGATCATCGCTCCACCAGTGGTTATTGTGTACACTTGGGTCACAATCCCATTGTATGGAGTGCCAAGAAACAAGCCATAGTGGCCAAATCTTCCACCGAATCCGAATATCGGTCTCTTGCCATAACTGTTGTAGAAATATTGTGGCTCTGAATGCTCTTGCAGGATCTTCATGTCTCTCTCACCACCACTCCTCTTCTTTGGTGTGACAACATCTCAGCAATTGCTCTCGCTAGCAACCCCGTATTTCATTCTCGCACGAAGCATATTAAGGTTGATTACCACTTCAACCACGAGAAGGTGCTCTCTAAGGAAATTGATGTCCACTACATTTCCTCCATAGATCAAATTGGCAATGTATTCACCAAATCTCTCTCAGCTCAACGTTTCAAGTTCTTCCGTGACAAGCTGATGGTGCATGCTGCCCCATCACCTCGAGAGGGCCTGTTAACATATGAGGCAATATGCATCTTTTCTCACTAAATCATTCGTGCATTCACACCGAATCACTTTTCTCTCATTCTGTCAGAAAATTGTAACAGCCTTGATTCTCTGGACTCTCTAGAAGGTTCAGCTCTTCTATAAATGTATATCGCCTATTGTAATTATTCCACGGAACGGATATATCTTTTGAGCTTTTATAAAACTTTGTAGAAAATCCTCTCTATCTCTCTCTCTCATATATATTGTGTCTCTCAAGTCTCAATACAATAATAGAGAAGCCCAGAAGGGTTTCCGAGTGGGGTTGTGCATGCCGTTCTGCATCAGAGGCAGGTGCACCAAATCCGTGCCAACCGAAAACTTCATCAAAAGTATGAAGATTGGAAGATAAAGTCATCTCCATATACTCTTCGGAATACAGAAAATAGTCCATGATGTTGATAAATATATGAAAAGATCTATTTTTGAAAGAAAATCAGCAGGAAGACAAAAAGGAAAATTTTATTTTCCCTCCAAAATAACAAATCAGCACCCGGAGAATGATTGTCTGTTTTGAGCACCCTTAATCATGGAAGAAAGTAAATTTATTTTTTTCCTTTTTCTTTCTCTTTAATGGCGAAGAGAACTTACATGACTTAAGATTACTTAGTTTTCGGAGTTCTTGACGAAGCACTCATGAGAGCCATTTTCAATCAAGTACCTTGGGCGAGCACATAAACAGTAACCAAATACCGAAAAGGAAAAAAAGAAAAAAGCAATCAATATAAAGAATCAAAGAACGGCGTACCTGAAGAACGGAACAGTCTCACAACACGGTTGAAGAAAGGAGGAGATCCAACTTGATTAAAGAGGGAGAGACATAGAGATGAAGACGGTATTTTAGATTAAAACAAAGTGTGAAGAAACATGTCCATTGAATGCCTGTTTTTTAGGAGGCGTGCCCATTCAAACAGTGTGGTGGTGTCGTTTTGGAGAGAGAGAGAAAATGAGCCTGTTGTCGTCTAGGAGAGAGAAAATTGAGTGCAATGGATAAAAAATGCTCACCTTAACGAAGGCTAATCACTGCTCCTTGTCAGGTGGCGGGCACATCAGCGACAAAAAGTGAGTATACGCCTCCCAAAAAAGTGAAAATCACTTTTCAATGCTGATGTGTCCGCTCCTGACAAGGAGCAGTGATGAGCGTTTGATTTTACACCCAAAAAAGTTTCATTAGAATTAAGGAGGCGTATAGTCATTAAATAGAGAGAGAAAATAAATACTGGAATGAGTGAAAGTTGTTAAATAGGTCCACGTGGCAATCACAGAGGGTTCTGCCCCCTTTGCTTTAGTGTAATAAAATTAGATCATCGAAGGGAAATATTATTGGAAGACAAAACATACCTTGACCCCATAATGAATTCAGCCAAGCCTTGATTTAAATAAGAAAAGCGAGGCCCAACCAGAGAAAATCTTGGTGTAGTTTATAAAGCATGGATTTGATGCAAAATTAAATTAGTTTAACAGGCTTTTATATATATTGATTTGAGTGTAGGCTGCGTGTCAAATGTATGGATTAATTGGCACACTATAGTAGACTAATTTATAATATTTTCTATACAAAATTAATGATAGATTTCATTGTGCCTGGTTAATGTCTTTCATTTAGATTAAAATCTTGATTATTTAAGACTTTCAACGTCATTTATGTGGGTTGATTTGTTTATTGAAACAAATAATAATAATAATAATCTTGATTACTATAATGTCATTGTTGTATATCTCTTAAACTCATATTTCTTCTATTATATTGAATGTTTTTATGTGATTTGAGTTTAAATAAGATTAATTAAAGTAAATGACTTGTTTAAGATTTTAATTAATTGCATTTGTCACCATTGTGACCACAACTGATTAATTTTATTTTTGATCATTTTAACATGTATTTGATTGTTGGATTTCACAATGGTAGTATCTAGACCTATCATAAATAGTTAATTTGTTCATCGATAATCACTATTTAAGGTGGAAAATATAATTAGTACAATTGGATAGATTTTTTTTTTTAGAAATTTATTTACTTGTTTATGTTGGATTTTTATTAGTTAGTTCTACTATTAAAAACATAACATGTTACAATTTTGGTGCATCAGAAAGAATTGTAATGAATGTTGTATGTTCTCATTTGAATTGGTGCTTTAATGCATTTTTTACCACTAATAAATATCGAATTTCATTAGATTATTTTTAATTTGATTTTAATACAAATATTATTTTTTAGTTTATATATCTCAAAATCAGTGGGAGTAGATTATTTTACTTATTTTGTATATAGATGACATATTAATTGTAAGTAGTGATATATGTATTTTATCTGAGATAAAGAGATTTTTATCAAAGAATTTTGAGTTAATATTAAAGTGATCCAAGAATTGAATTATTAGAAAGTAGCAAAGGTGATGTGTTACTTGTAGAGGACTAATGATCACATGCTTACATATCATACAACAAAAATGGTTTTTAACAACATACTTTAGGTAGCGTTTTTGTAAAAATGTTGTAAAAGAGATAATATTATACAACGCTATCAACTAGAGTAAATGACATAAACAACATTTTCAAAACATTGTAGAAACATATATAGACATCGTTTTTAAAAAAACGTTATATATAGATGTTTATACAACATTTTGAAAATGTTGTAATAAATTCTTCCGCAAAAGAAACATAGCTGGTGCTTTCAAAACGCTGTGTAAGGTAAAATACATTTTTCCCCTAGCACACTTTTTCTTTCTTCGCGGATTCTCTTGCTTGCTAGTAGCTATGTCATCAACAAGGGTTTGGCGATCCTGCGCTCCACCACAAGATGATCCACCAAACCCTAGTCCTCAAAGAGATCGCAATCGATTACAACCCCAACATCTATACTCACTCACCGGAATGCGACGAAATCACCATCATCTTCAACGAGAGGGGTGGCGCTTGGTGGTGATCCAAGACATGCTTCCACTTCGGCACCTTTGGAGTTCAAATCCAATGCCCTAAAGGCAACTCCAACTGCCTTAACTACAACATCTACCTCTCCTCTCTCGAAGGAGACAAAACACAAGATGAGATTAATTTGGAGTTCTTGGGAAAGACAAAACCATTGTTCAAACCAATCTTTACACTGTAGGGACGGGGAATCGGGAGAAGATTCATGAATTAGGGTTCGATTGTTCGAATGGGTTTCATGAGTATGAGATCAAATGGGGTAGCGATTTGATAGAGTGGTCGATTGATGGGAAGATTGTTTTAATGGTGGAGCTTTCTTTTACCTCTGTTGTTACTATCTAATCTTCCCTTTGTCAATATGCCAAACACTTTTAAAGATTGGCTCAAGATTCTTTATGTGGTCTTTGCCTTCTGCTCTGCACTCTTTTGGGGTGCTCTCAAAGGTAGTTATTATTATCTTCTTCTTTCTCATCCTCTCTAAACTCCTTTTTACTCTTAAAATTTCAAGCTATGGTACTTTTTAGAGGAATTTGATGGTGGGTTTATTATTTTAAATGGTTGTTGCTAGATTTCCATGTTAGTTTGATGATGGGTCCTTGAAATTTGATTGGTTTTTTTTTCATGTTGCAGCTGTATGGGTGGGTCCAGTTGCTAGTCTGGTGCTGATAATTGGGAATGTTGGAGTGATTCTAGGGCTCTTCCCTTCTCATGTTGCTTGGACTGTCTATACCCTTATTAAGTTATCATAGATATTTGCTCTCCCTTTTCTCTCACTTTTAAGATGATTTCCTTCTAGGCCTTTAAATCCATGTCTGATAATTGGGTTGCCAATTGGCATTGATTCATAGGGCTTTGGTTATGCAGGACTCATCGGTTAGATGTACCCAACAAAATCACTATCCTTTTTGCTTTGCTAGCATTATTTGGCCTTTGGTTGGGTTTGGGCATTGCGAGGAGTGTTCTTGTCGGACTGGGTTATGGGTTCTTAACACCCTGGGTATTAACTTTTGAGGCCTTTAGACATGACTGTGAATTGAGGAGGTTATTGCATTGTATTGTAGTGTTGTTCTTACTCTAGCTTAATGATTCTTCTCTATATACAAGTAGTTCATGATTTGCTCTAATTTTCTTTGATGGAAAACTAGGATGGAACCTAGGGCACCATTAAAGGGAGTTGAATTATGGTTCGGGATTTTGCTAATATCTACCACCATTCATACCTAGTCTACTTAAAGGAGTTGGAAGAAGGCAATGCGAATTCTTCTGAGCTTCAAACTCTGAAGTATGTTGTTTAACTTGGTGATTTATGTTTAACAATTTTCTTTAGAATTCAAAGAGAAGATACTCCAATTATTCCATATCTCTTATGTCACAAGGAGTAGGTTCCATGGCTCTCTAAGGAGAACCCATGAAATAGAATTTGAACTATAAGGTACCCTATAACTGGAACTAGTTCTGGGTCTTCTCAGCTCACACTCTGTTTTAGGCTTCTTAGGATTTTAAGGAATTTGCAATTCCCTTCTCTTTTCCATTGGCAATGGTTGATGTCAATCTTATAATCTTTTCATGAAGTGTTCGTGTTAATGGGCATGCATTCACTCAGTTTCTATGAATTTTAGTTTTTTTTTTTTTTTTTTCTATTTAGGCATATTTTAGGTAGCGTTTTGAAAATGTTGTCTATAGTTTTTTTTTTTTATAATATTTAGTCATATATTATATAGCATTTTGAAAACGCTATCTAAAGTATGACACTATAGACAGCATTTTCAAAACGCTGGCTATACCTTTTTTGCTAGCGTTTTAAAAATGTTGGCTAAAGGTTCCGACTTTTCCCGATATGGCTTGAAACAACGTTTAAAAAATGCTACCTATAACTATAGACAGTGTTTTTTAAATACTGTAAAAAGTCATTTTTGTTGTAGTGTGCAAAAGTTTATATCAATTTAAAGTGGTTGGGTATTCTATTTCTAATTTTGGTTTGATAGTAGAAAACCCACTTCACAGTATATTTTCATGGTTATTGGATGTGTTTTATCGTGGGAAAGCATAATAAAATAGTCCCTGACAACAACATCAATCATGTATGCAAAATTTGTGACTTGCTACAAGGTCCTATATGAGTCACTATAGATGAGGAATTTTATTTCAAGACTTCGAATTGTGAGTTCCATTTCAAAGCTACTGAAAATCCTATGTAATAGCAGTTCTTCTAAAAAACAACAAGACTTTAAGAAAGCTTAAACATATAGGCATTAAGAATCTTGTTGTTTTAGAGAAAATTTAAAGGAAGTGTTGTTGAAAATATTAACACACAATTAATGGTTGTTGATCCCTTGACCAAGGGTTTATCTCCTTAGTTGTTTAAAGAATCTATTTCTTTAATGGAGATAATAAAATCTATTGATGTTCTTGTTTGGTAAAAAAATGCAATGTACTTATAGACACTTGATTTATTCTTTTAAAATCGGTTAGTGGATGATTATGCATTTCATTTGTGCACGTATTTAAAATTATAGTTCCATGATCTCAATTCTTTTGTTTAGTTTAAGACAATTCAAGAGGACCATTTGAAAATGGCATGAATGATCACATTATGCATGCCATTTTCATACTACACATAAAGATTTATGTTATTAGAGATATTGGTATTTCTAATCATAGATTGGTCATATATTATAGAATAATTTATAGATTGCTATGGTTCGATATCGATATTTTTAATGAACCAAATCTTGTTGAGGTGTGTTCAAAATTCTGTGGCTGATTTTTATGTATATATTTATTTATATTTTAAAAAAATGAATTGGCCACTCACCAAAATGTTTTATATTTGTTTTAAAAAATAATACAATGTTATTGATCTATATAGCCCTAGTGGGAGAATGTAAGATTTTTAGTCTCATAATATGGGCTTATATAGATCAAACCTTATTTTTAAAATGAGCGGACTGGATTAGACCATTAATATTGTGATCATTTGGTGTATATAAGGCTATGGTAGACTTTGTAACACCATATCAATTTTGTGTGTTTTATGATGTGTAGGAGACCTAGGAGTTATTGTGAGAACCGAAGACATAAAGCGACATCTTTTTTTAACCGATGCCTTTATTTTCTCTCTCCAACAAATACACCTCTTTGAAATGAAGAGTTGCATAAAGTGAAGAAAAGGGTGTGATAGGTGACCCTTCCAACTTTATTTAAAGAGGTCTTGATCCCTATTATCACTACGTTGATTGCAATAACTCATCTTATCATCGGGTTGCAAAAGAGTATTAAAGAATAGAAGACAAGACAATTACAAGGCTTTCAAGGTTTTGGGGAATTCCAATGTCATGTATATTCTATTTTAGTTTTCCATGTATTTTACGTTTTGAAAAGCATGATTATGTTGTTTTAGACATGTAAATATCTTACATTTATTTCATATAAGATTGATAACTCTTTCTTTTCTCTTGTAACTTTATTTACAATAGTTTTAACTTGCATCTCTATTCCCTTCGGAATTGTAATTTTGTTTTTCTTTAGATCAATTAAAGTAATTTAGGGTTTAAATATGATAACCTAAAAGATGATAAACCTTTAAATATGAGAGTGGAGTCTAATGCAAATTAAAGGCAGAAGGAACCAAAGGGATGAGTTTCAACAGTGTTAGATTGATTTGGTCAACTGACAAATCAATCTGGGCATGTTCGGGTAAATAAAGCATGTAGAAAGACCAACACCAAAGAAGTGTCAGATCAATCCGACTGACCAATAGATC
>JAOXJP010131345.1:0-13590 GCA_025762735.1 Platanus orientalis | reverse complement strand
ATTTTGAAGCATTCTAGTGAAATTTCCATTAATCCTCATGACAAATAATCCATCAAAATCGATATTTTGAACCTTGGGTAGGTTTAGAGTTCAAAGCTACATCTTAAAATAATTATTTTTTAAATTCATGGGCCGGCCCGAAGCCCGGCCCGAGCCCGTGCCCACCCCTAGTACTAGGTGATTCCTCCATGCTATAAATGCTTTCTTTCCCATCCTTACATTCATTTATCATCATGCAAGAATCCATAATCATTTTAGAAAAAAGA
Source organism: Platanus orientalis (assembly GCA_025762735.1). Classification (NCBI taxonomy): domain Eukaryota; kingdom Viridiplantae; phylum Streptophyta; class Magnoliopsida; order Proteales; family Platanaceae; genus Platanus; species Platanus orientalis. The sequence continues at coordinate 13,324 of JAOXJP010131345.1, read as the reverse complement.
GGGAAGAGTTTTCAAAGATCTTTTGGTTCTAGTATTTCTAAATGTTCCAACTAAAAATAGTGATAGCAACAGATAAATCTTTTCTTTCATGCTTTGGAATACTCTCATTTGAAAACCATTTCATAAACCAAGCATTTAAATTAATACGCAAGGTGAGAAAACTAGCAAGCCAACACCTAAAGCCCCCAGGCTGATGGAATGAGTTAGGTTAGGCACTTTAAACCATTGGGATTGTAATATCTGTGTTCGGTCTATTTATAGCCCTCTCAAGTATCGAAGGCAACTTAGTAGAGATTTGAGTAAATACAAATAGTGATAACTAGGGGTGTTAATGAGCCGAGATGAGCTAGCTTTGCCCAACTCAGATCGTGCTTGTCACATGAAGACAAAGCTCAGGCTCGTAAAGGTAGGTTTCGCTTGTCAATTTGTCTAGTTTAAACATATATATATATATAACAACCCCAAGAGGGGGTCAGATTTCAGAAACAACAGTCTTCACGAATGTATATATATTTTAAAACTCTTATTCAAACTGGGCAATGAGCCAATTCGTATCCAAACCAAGCTTAGTGAATCTCTGCTCCTTGATAGCCCTATTTCAAAGGGTGTTAGATCATGATTAGGGGTGGGCATAGCCAGGCTTCAGCCCAATTTTTTTTAATACTTAGGTCTGAGCCTAGCCCTAGTTATTTTATCCAGTCTTGTGACAGTCCATCAGTTTCTCTTCTCTAAAAGAAATTGTTGATTTCATTTAGAGTCGAATTCAAGACCTCTTACTTATTAAGCCTGTGCTTTAAGCAGCTGAGTTATAAAACTTATTAGATTTAAAAGTAGAGGTGGGCATGGGCCCGGTGATGGTAGGCCCAGGCCTGAGCCTGTTATATTACATTACGGGCACAGGCTTGGCCTTAGTTATTTTATTGGGCTCGGGCAAGCCCATATTATAATAAAATAATTTTATTGCAAGTCAAACTCAAGAACTACCAATTACTAAACAAGTGCTCTAACCAACTCTGAACACTTATAGTTTGCTAGCTTTATAAGGCTTATGAAATTATAAATTAAATCATTAGAATTTTTTTAATTTATTTATTACAAAAACGTTTGAAGGATAACTAATGGCTCATTTAGGTCTCAAACCTGGGACTTTCACCGTAAGAGAATGATTGTCTGTGTTGACACAGACCTCTATAAGCATGCCATTGATTGGCACATGATGGGTTTTTAAATTTGGTCTCTTCTTGAACACCTACTTTTTCATCTGAACACTTTTTTGAATGTTTTTAACCCCAAACAAAACACATGTCAGCTTATCATTTTCACCATACACACTTGACACATTTTTATCACAGAACATTTTCTTCCTCCACGATTTTAGCATCATACTCTAACCAGCTAAGCTGATTCGCCAACTGGTTATATGAGTATATATATAAGTTTGGGCCTTGGGTCAGGCTCGGTTTTACACCTGAGACGATCAAAGGTTCAGTCTTTTATCTTTGGACTGGATTCAGTCGATCCTTTGTGCAACTTTATTTGAAAGGCTTAGGCCGTGTTTGGCAGCTATCAAATCATTTCATTTCATATTTCTAAGGTATTTAAAAGTCATAATGTGACGGTTGAAAATGAACTTACTTAGGGCATGTTTGGCATTTAAATTTTCAAGGCATTTGTAGCCATAAGGTGATGGTGCAAAATGATGTCATTCAGTTTTAAACTGATTTGTTAACTATAAGCAGGAATGAAGTCATTTTAGGTTTTCTAAAAGATGAAATGTTTTGTGTTATCATTCATATTAGGAATGAAGTCCATCTTAGGTTTTTATAAAATGAAATGTTTTATGTTATCATTCATTTTGGTTGCGTTTGGCAGCCACATGTAATGTAATCATTTCATTTGAGTTTCCTAAGGCCTTTGTAGCTACAATGGGATGGTTTATAATGAACTCATTCAGATTTGTACCAATTTATGCTTGATAACATTAGTCATTTTATTTTATAAAAAAAACCTAAGATGACTACATTTCTAATTGTAATTAACAAATCAATATAAATTTGAATGAATTCATTACAAACCATCACTTCATGACTACAAATGCCCCCTAAAACTCAAATGAAATGATTACATTACAGGTGGCTGCCAAACAGGTTATTAGTAAAATTATAAATTAAAACACTATTAAGGCCTTTTGTTTTTATGTGATCTTTTAGGTCATGCTACAAAAGGCTATAACAAAATTTGCTGCAGCTGATTTTAGATATAACCATAATGTTTTGGCAGCTGGTCTTTCTCTTTTGCTTAAATTTCATTTTATTACAAAAAAAAGAACCTTCTTCAGTAGCTTTTTAGCTCCCCAAGGTCTAAAGAAGGTAGAATAGATTCATCATTCTACCACCGTTGTCCGCACGTCCGCCACCGAAAGTAATCACGCACTAAACCCCACAAAAGGAGTGAAAGAGAACGACCATGGTCCATTACATCCAATTACATTCCATCATTAATTATTATCTTCTCTTTCTTTGATTTTATTATTACTATCATCATCATATGGGGAGTGGTGTTGTGTGTTGCACGAGCGGACGCCGGTTGACAAGGATGATGTTTTCTTCTCATGTCCCTGGATTTTAAATTTCGTGAACTGCACCAGTCTTCAAGACGAAAGACCAAAGACGTTTCGATTCCAGAACGAAAACCCACCTGAATTCATGACTGGAAACCAAGCACGAGGCTTCGTTCTCTGTTATAAAAACTAAGCTGTCTCTCTTCTGTTACTTGTATTGTCTCCTATGCAGGGAGAAAGGGAAGTTCGACTTGAAACTTGTAGAGCTGAGGTTGCAAGGTAAGTAGAACTCTTTCTCTCTGTTTTTTGAAGGAACTAATGAATGATTGGGTCTCTGAACTTCACCATTCTTCAAGACAAAAGGCCAAAGAAGTTTCGATTCCAGAACAAAACCCACTTGAATTCATGGCGGGACACCAAGCACGAGGCTTCGGGCTCTGTTTGTATTATCTAAGCTGTCTCTCTTCTGTTAGTTGAATTGTCTCCTACACAGGGAGAAACTGAAAGTTCCACTTGAAGCTTGTGAAACTTAGCTGAGGTTGCAAAGAGTAACTCAATCTCTCTCTCTCTCTCTCTCTCTCTCTCTCTCTCTCTCAACTATATAATTGGTATGGGAAAGGATTTTCTACATCCAAATTTGTCTGACCCCCCATATCCCCACGCAACAGGCTGACATGTGAGATAGGAAGAATGATTGTCTGTGTTGACACAGACCTATGTAGGAGTGCCATTGATTGACACATGATGCCCTTTTGAATTTTGTCTTTTTTTTTACACCCGAACATTTTTTTGAACCTCTAGACACTTAGTCATCACAGAACATTTTCTTGATTTCTGAATTTGGTTCCTCTTTCTAGGTACTACTTTTTTTCATTTGAACTCTTTCTTCCTTTCTTTTTTTACTTTTATTTTTTGGTAGGTCCCCTTATTTACGGTCCAGACCATGCATATGTAGACATGTGAAAAAAATGAAAATCATCCACCAAAAAAATGCAAATCACTTGTTTAATGCCATGTGTCAGTCACTGCATATACATGGACCATAGCAGGTCAATAAGGGGACGTACCAAGTCCTTGCTCCTTTTTTTGGTACCTACTTTTAACCCTATACATCCACCCTTTGAGAGTGGAGACATGGAGGGACAGACAAATTGGGTGTAGAAGATTCTTTTCCAATTGGTATAAACAGACCTGTGTTCAAAACCCATCTTCACCTACTAATAGCTAAGCACTGACCCGCTTGCCTATTTAACAAAATCCTGAGTGAGTCTTGTTTACAGGGAAGTACATAGAAAGAGAGGATCAATGGAGAGTAGTCGTTATTTGAGTTGGAAGAAGAGTTCTGAGGGATTGCCTGGGTTAGAGAATGTAGACGAGGACAAAGAACTCAATGAATTGTCTTTGTTGTCATCGTCGTCAATCCCCCCACCACAGACACCAAAGGAGCCCATGGAGTTCTTATCAAGATCATGGAGCCTCTCTGCTTCTGAAATCTCAAAAGCTCTAGCTCACAAACATAACCATTTTCTTCTTGACAAGAATCATGATATGATCAAGGAGACACACACAACACCGCAATTCGTAAGCTTTTTCTACCTTCTAGCTCTTTGGATTATTATTATCTTATGTGAGGAGGCATTTAGTTGGAAGTTTGAAAAATTTTCTGTTAAATTAAGATAGAACTAGCAGTCTAACTAGGTGATTGCCATTGTAAAAAGGACTAGTGGTGACTCCAAAACTTTACTCTCCTATGGCAGTACCTTCCATAAAAGTTGTTATGGTTAGTCTTCAATGATGGTTTGTAGTTGAATTGCATTGATGGGATGTTATTAACCATCTTACACAGGCAACTGTATATGCAGAATGAAATTTAGTTTGATCATATGATTAATATTTTTGTTCAATTAATGGGATGTCTATTTCATATAGTCGCCCGCTGATTGGATGTTCTAGAAATTTTAGATTAATGTACAGAAAACAGATCATGGTTAGATCTTGTTTCTCACTTTCATATGTTTATCCATCTCTTAAATAAAGCAATTAACCATCTCTCCTAAAACACTAAGGTTGTAGGAGAGGTTCGCATTGATATATTTCAACACTTTCCCTAAGGAGGGCCACTCCTTGACAATGAATGCAAGGAAGCTAGCTGCAATCCATAGAACATGCATACATGTGCATAGAAAGCCCAGGAGAATAAATGCATCCACGGGGAGATTTGAACTCGCGACCTAAAACCTGTTCTGATACCATCTTAAATAAAGCAATTAACTGTCTCTCCTAAAACCCTTAGGTTGCAGGAGAGGTTAGAGTTAATATACTAATGTATTTTAACACCATCTTTGTTAATTAATTGCTACATAGGCCATATCTTTTATTTGTTTTGGTAGAAAGGCCATATCTTATTCACATTGATTAAAAGAAAAAAAAGCCTAACCATCTGATCAACAAATTGCTATTGTTCCTTCACTACTTTGGTTAACGGTTCAAAGCAGAGTACTAATTGGACCCTCAGGGTAAATCTAGCTTCTAGTCATCCACAATAAATTTGACTGGCTTATCTTCATTGATGAACTCGAGCAAGTATTTAGAAAAGGACCATGACAGCCGGACAATTTGCTATGCATACAAAAAATTGAAGACTTTAACCTGATCAGATGATTGTAACAATCCAACTGATCACCTTTTGTCATATGTTGTTCTTTCTATTAATAATTTACAGTTATTCTTTTGCAGCTATGCAAGACAGTTAATTCAGTTAATGCCCAACGAACAGCATTGGTTGGAAAATGGTTCCATAACAAGGATTCTAAAGCACAGAAAAAAGAGAAGGCGCGTGCAGAAAATGCTCGTGTGCAGGCTGCCCTGTCTGTGGCTGGACTAGCCGCTGCCTTGACTGCTGTGGCTGCAACAGAGAATTCTAATGGTTCAAGCTCGAAAATGAGTGCAGCTGTGGCAACGGCTACAGAGCTCTTGGCCTCACACTGCATTGAGATTGCTGAATTAACAGGAGCTGATCATGATCGAGTGGCTTCTGTTGTGAGATCAGCAGTTGATGTTAGAACTCCGGGTGATCTAATGACTCTGACAGCTGCAGCTGCTACAGGTATCAGCTCCATCATTTTGATTTTTGATTATGTACGCACATGATATAATTTGTAGTGTTACTATGTGCAACTTGAGATTTCTTCATGTATGATTGTATGTATCTAGCCTGTTAGACATTGATCATTCATTGGCGTACTTGTTTCTTTATAAATAAGCTTTGCGAGGAGCGGCTGCCTTGAAAGCAAGAGTGGCCAAGGAAGTCAAGAACAATGCAGCAGTAATTCCTTATGATAGGACTGTTGGAGCAGATTGTTCTGTTGCCGCTTGTCGAAGTGAAATGGAGATCCAGGATTCTCCCTGCAAAGGTGAACTTCTTCAACGCACGCGGAAAGGTAACCAGTCTATCTCGAATTCATATCATGATCAAATTTTTCTGAGAATGATCTAATGTTTCCTCCTACGGCTTCTGTAAAAAAATAAATGGAGCATGCATGCATACTGTGCATAAGGGAAAGTAGGACTCAACATTCAGTTCCCAATAAGGAGATCTCCTACTACACTGAAAAATTTGTTCTGATTGGCAATCACAACCATCCACTTTAAACCCAAAGATGCCCAAGCTCTGCCTCAAGTCCCCTGTGTAAGGAAGAATGCAGGCTTTTGGATGTAAATGAACTAGTCACATACCTTGCCCATGTATGAAGCACTATCTTCAAGAAGCATGTAACATGCCTCTAAGCTTTGAATAATTTTGTCTTTAGTTGTAATAATTTCTTAATTAGTAGTTGAACTGTGAATTGCATGCAAATCCATCTAATTTCCACCTTAGATATTGTTTGCTAGTATGGTGATTGGGAAAATCATGTGGTCTATCTAATTGTACAATCTCTTCCATTGGTAATTCTCAATTAGTAAACTTAGACTTGCTGTTGGACTTCATAGGTGTGGTACGCTGGAAGCAAGTCTCCATCTACATTAACAAGAAGTCACAGGTAAAACGAAAAGCTCATTAAAAGAAAGAAAAAAAGAAAAAGGAATAGAGAAAGCAATAGCATCTCAGAATTGCACTCTCCCTAATCTGATTCATCATCCTATTTACAGGTCATGGTTAAGCTCAAAAGCAAATATGTCGCGGGGGCCTTTACTAAGAGGAATAAGTGTAAGCATCCTACTCTCAAGTGTGAACCAACCATATTGTTTTTGGTTTGTTTGGGTATCTAGATTGTTGAATTTTGATGAGATGGATGTCAGCTCTTTAGTTTCCATGCTTCTCATAACCAATTTCAGTTAAGTGAGCCGCATGCCTAACAAAAGTATGTTCTTGGATTGGATAATTGATGACTCGTGCTTAATATAGATATAGTGGCCAGGTTTTATTAATTATAAATATCTGTGGTCCTGTTATGATGCAGAGATGGTGACGAATGGAAAATGTTATGATCTAATATTCCATTATCATGTGTGGTATCAGGTATCGTTTATGGTGTTTGCAATGAGATTCCGGTGTGGCCAACAATGAAAGAAAAGGGGAGTGTGGAAGGAGCCTATTTTGGACTGAAAACTGCACAGGGTCTTCTAGAGTTCAGATGCAAGAGCAAGATCCATCAGCAGAAATGGGTTGATGGCATACAAAGTCTGCTATGCCAAGCCGGCTGCATTGAAGGGACAGAGCACTCTATGGAATTGTTAAATGTTAGCTGAAGATTTTTGATCTATTAGTATACATATATTAGGATATATGTAATAACAATAGAGTGTTTATTTTACTGAATTGTTGTTAGCATTATTAGACAGTAAAGATAAATCTTGACCTTCTCTGTTTTCTCAGACCCTACTTTACCAGGAATAATCCCAACTGTTTTATTTAGTTGACATGCAATTGTATGTATAATAGTTCCTGTTTCAATGTCATCCTGACCTTAGAGATGAATTTGTATAGTGAACTGATGGTGGTGCTTTGAGGCGGTAAAGAGTGCCATCTATGTGCTGTTGAGAGAGAGGGAGCCTAGTTTTCTCTTCTGCGGTTGCAGGACAATACTATACCAGAGGGATGCATTATAATGCCAATGGCCATTGCTGATAAATTGCCAACAAATAGCTCTTGAAAAATAATTAATCATACTACTAAACTGTATAATTTAGTATAAGTGTATTTGGTGTTGCATTGATTTTAAAATTGTTTCATATCCCTTCACTTGGGATATCCTATACTGCAACAATGTTCTAAAACCTTGACTGGGACAGCCTGTTGGACCAATTGTTCAAGGTTGGGACCCCTAAATGGTCAGTCTGATTTGAGGCCCAGATATTGGATTGAACAGCAGATCTGGCTGGAACAGTATGCAAATTGGTTGACCAGTCAGTTGAACTGTTTAAATAGAGCTAGAATTAGATCTTACTTATTTGTTCTATTTTTAGGTTCACTGGCATCATCAGATCAACTGGGGGTAAGACGGACCAGCCCCTTTGTACCAGGTTTTGTAACATTGATTAATGACTCCCGTTGAGATAGCAGAGCTTTCTCTGGCTCCTAAATTTTAATAATAATTCTGCTACAATCCTTCCTAGTTATTCAAGTAGTCATTTTTTTTCCTCTAATAAAACTGTGCCAAACTCATCCTCGTCTAGGAGCTGATCCTACTGAGAGTGAAAGTTGACTTGAAATCAAACAAGCTGTGTTAAATGAATCAACCTAGTTGCTCTTAGAGGTGGTAGAAAACCATTTCATTCAAACCTTGTCTAGTCAGGCCCTGACTTTGGTGAGCATTTTCCCCTGAATTGATGAAGAGACTCATTTGGACCCAAGATCAAGTCCAGAAGTTCCTGTAAGGGGGAAAAGGTGTTTACACTCCCCAAACTCTTAAGAACTCATGTTCTTCAAGCATGCCAAGTTCTGAGTCTACTTTTCCAATTTTTGAATGCTGGTCTATGCAAAAAAAAAGAAGAAAAATCCAGCTGAGGAATGTAACTAATGGCTGGTTGGAAAAGTAACATGCGAAATTAACTAGAAATTCTGATTTAGATGCGACAATATATGATGTGAATATTAAGAAGAATAATTGGTCGCACATACACTGCTCCCCTTAACTTTCTTTTTCTATTTCTTGTTTTTCCCAAAATAAAAGTGTTGGTTTCTTCTAGAGGTAGCATTCAGAGCTCACAATATGACTGTATGGTCTTTTCCAAGCATTGTTTCTTAATGTCCTGTGATTTCTGCATGAAATTACGCTATAGGTGGGAAACTCTGTCTAACTGCACAATGAACAATGGGACATACTTTATGGTGGTCAAATAAGATTGAACACACCATGTGTATACTTCTAATAATCATACAAAATTATGTGAAATATTAAACAAGAGCCATTAAAACATCTATTTTATTCCACATATGGAAACTCCTATAACAATTTATAACCCAACATGCAAGAAAACAAGATCAAAGACTCAATGTCATGAAAAAGAAAACCATGTTGAAGTTTAGATTATTAGAAATCTAAGAATGATCTGATTCACCATGTCATTAAGAACCCTGTGTTAAATTGTCGATTTTGAACTGCATTAGCACTCTTAGAATTGCCAAAAGTGACAAATAAAAATAAAGGATGCAACTTTGATACCACTTAATTTGAGTACAAGGGGAAATGGAAGAAAATAAAGTTCCAAACAAAGAGATACTTATTCAACAAGCTGATATCTTTAGACAGCTTGCTGGAAAAAAAAGGAGGCATAACATTTATTACAAAAAATCTGGTTATCCAATTTACTTGAAAACATCTAGATGAATGCATGCAATGGCTTGAATCATTTGAAGCCATAATGATTCCTATTAATCAGGAGATACCAAAATTGTTAATCAGCCTGATTTTATACTACAATCACTGCTGGTCTTTCAAAATAATTCAATTCTGCCTGACAACTTGAATTTAGGAATCCTCACCTAAAGAAAGGTATACTCCTACTTCCACTTTGTAGTTCCTGTATTCAAAGTGTTTGCCTGCATCAACACCAAGGGCAATTCAGCAAATTCTGTCCCATGAGATACAGGTTTGGAAACCAACATGCAGCTAAGCAGTCTAAATGTTTTGGCAATGTCACTGTTATAGAACAAACCAGGAACCTCCATTTCAGGTGGGATTGATCAGATATTACAATCACAATAACAGCATCCATTTTACTGAACTTTTATATCTTACTATTCAATCCTTACAATTGCAAATAGAATATCATTGAAAATGATTCACATTTCAGCCCTAACCTTTACTTGAAAAGTCACATAGATACCTACAATGAACTAAAAAGAATAAATTGGAATAGGGTTCATTTTATATGGTTTAGATTTACTTTGACCTTATTGTATACAGTCACAACATGGTTCTCGATTTTCCAAATATTAAACTCCTACTCCTTGATTAAGCTTAACCATGGTTCTACAATAGGAATTTATTTTCTAGGAATCTCGTGTTCCACCAAAAGCTCACACATCCCCTTCCTTTCACGATAAATAGATTCCTTCAAGGATCAATTCAATTTGTGGACCAAATTTTTATAACAAAATTTAAATAAGAAGTTCTTCTCTCCTTTTACATCGGTGCGGATTTGGTGCACCACCCTAACGAACGCCTAAGGTCCACCCACATGCAGGGCGGACACACAACATCAAAAAAGTGATTTACACTTTTTGGGGGTGTGATTTCACTTTTTGATACTATGTGTCAGCCCTTACATACTAGTGGACCTTAGGCGTTCGTTAAGTGGGCACATCACATGTAACACCCCGTTATGAAGGGTAAAAATATAAATAACCATTTATGAGGGTAAAATTACTTTTAAACATTTTTAGAAAAATCATTGTGGTGTTTGCCTGTTTGGGACTCAATAGAATGAATTAGAAGTGAGGGAGCAAATATAAGTCATGACCTTGTAAAGTTCTAAAGTTGTCTCAAAAGTGTATTTGAGGTAACTTTATAAGTAAATATGTAAAATTTCAAAAGAATTGGAGTGCAAAGAATAACATGGGAAAACTCTAGGAGTTTACTTTTCAACGCATCAAATGGAACACAATTTGGAGTTCCCGAGAGGAAATTATGGTCATTTTCCTAAAAGGTGTCAAAACTAAAAATCTAAATTTTTTCTGAATGATTGATCATTGACCTGAATGATCGGTCATTGCTACTCGATGGAAATTTGACATTCTGTCAAATCAATCATTCAAGACATGATGACTAATCATTGACCAATGATCCATCATTGAGACCCCAATGATGGATCATTGCTAAGAAAAATGCTGAAAGCATTTTTTTGTTGTTGTTGCGATTTTTGGCAGTTTTTTCGGTCCTAAAATGTGCTTGACACGTGTGGAAGACTCTAGAAACATAGAATGACTCTAGATGATGAAATGTATATCTAAAACACACCTCATTTAAATTTAAAATAAAATAAAAGAAGAAATGAGAGGAGAAATAGAGATTTGGGAGAAAAGAGAAGAGGATCCCATTATCTAAGAACAAGGTGAGTCTCTAATGTTTAGATTTAGGATTGTTTAATGTCTTCCTTGTATTTTATTATTAATATATGAATTCTAACCATAAATCTATGGTTTAATCTTAGGAAAAAAGAGTTGTTTTACAGGAAAGGAAGTCATATTTGAAGACCTATTTGGCTAAAAGAGGAAGAAGCTTATAGTAAGTAATTATACAAAATTTATACAATTTTGTTTGTCATCCAAGTTTTTAAATATCTTATATTATTTGAAGTTTTTCCTTATATGATTGATTAACCCTTTGTTAGGATCCTAAAAATCCTTACCTATTGTGTGGGTTGTGATGAAATTTTACCATATTATGCTAGGATCTTAAAAATCCATAAATTAAAGTATGAAAAAAAGTGGTTTTACATATTATATATGTGTATTTTCCTTAAGATGTTGAATCCCATGAGTTTTGAATACTTGTAAAGTAGAATTTTGTAAATTGTTGTTTCCAATAACATGACTAATGGATGTTAAAGCTTTATTGCCATGGAAATCATGAATACATGAATTATAGTTAAACTTCTTGAATATGTTAGTGTAAGAAAGATGAATTATTCGAGAATATATGTAGGAGAGAGTTTTGATGCATATAAAACTGTATTGAAATATTTGTAACAAATTGTTTGATGAAATTTGCTTAAGGAATGTAACTTAGATGCTCATTTGAACAATGTTTAGGAATCATGAATGATTTCAAAGCATGTGTAAGGTAATGGTTATTGAAATTCTTGTTTATGATAGGTATGAAAATTGTATATTGTTTAAGAACATAATAACATGTAGATTTCTATGGTTTTTCGTTGATTAAGTTATAGCTTGTTTGACAGTCACCTGTAATGTAATCATTTTATTTGAGTTCCTTATGTCACTTATAACCATGAGGTGATGGTTCCTAATGAATTCATTCAAATTTATACTGATTTGTTAACTACAATTTGTAATGAAGTCATCTTAAGTTTTTCTATAAAATGAAATGACTTATGTTATCAAGCACAAATCGTTGCAAATCTGAATGAGTTCATTATAAACCATTCGGTTGTGGCTACAAAAAGCATTGGGAACTTGAATGAAATGATTAGATTATAGGTGGCTGCCAAACACAGCCTTAGAGAATGACTTGTTAGTGTTGCGCATGTTGTCAAATCATGTTAGCAAGTGTATTGTTTAAAGATTGATGCATTTTTATGAAGTTATTGAATGCCTCTAGTGATGGAACACATCTATATTACCATATTAGTGGATGTATCATGTAGTAATGCATGTTTCTTGCACCATGATTAAAGAATGCATCATATAATGAAAATATAAAGTATATTAGCCATGATATAATGATAAACGAAATGGATAAAATATCAAGAAAAATGAAAGAAGATAAGTAAAAAGAATGAAGATAAGTGTTAAGATAATGTAAGAACCACCGTTAAAAGTTAAAACGATAGCCAAGGATAAGTGATAAGAAAAAGTGGCTAAGACATAAAGAATACTGAGGTATGATGACCTTCTCATTGAAGATACAGGTCAATGACGAAATATGATGGCATATATAAGGAAAAGAAATGTATTATTGATTTTTCATTGGGAATACAACTCAATGACAAAGTATGATGGCCCTCCCATTGGGGGTATAATGCAATGGTATGATGACCCTAACTATTAAGGTATAAACAATATGCCGATAACCCTTATGGTTAGAGATAATATAATATGTAAAAATATAAGGAATTGAAAGAAAGTGTAATCCAGTGAACCAAATAGTAAGTTTAAGAAAGTTTAAGTGATGGCCCTTCCATTGAATAATAATACAATGTTCCAAGAATAAGTAAAGTAAATGTCTCACTCTTGGGAAAAAAACAAAATATGTAAGAAGGAACAAAAAGTTATAAGAAATGAAAATGTCAAGAAAGAAAATAGAAGTATCTATGCTTCTAAAGTAAAGAAAGTTCATAAGATATGTAAAGAAAAAAAAATATTAAGATAAGGAATGGAAGTTATAAGTTTCAAAAGTAAAGAAAATATGCAAGAGAAGGAAATAAACGTTATAAGAGAAATAATCTTAAAAAGAGAAAGAAAGGCCAATGAGCTACAAAAATGAAGTTGTTTATCACTACTAATTCTATGATCATGGGAACCTTTCTTTTTTCAAATTTGAAACTATCATTAAGTTGTTTCTTGCTAAGTGTATTAAA
>JAOXJP010131335.1:0-13590 GCA_025762735.1 Platanus orientalis | reverse complement strand
CATTACACTACCACTAAATATAGACAGAAAACCCACCCACCCACCCACCCCCCCCCCATTACACTACCACTAAAGATAGACAGAAACCCATGCCCTCACCCCCAAAATTCGCAAGGTTATCAGCTAGGCCATTATGGTCCCTGGAGACAGGAACAAGATCAATGCCGAAAGACAACCAAATCTTTAATCTGATGTAGTGACCATATCTCCAAGAGCCCTCCCCAAACCACACCCACTCACAACCTTAGAATCGCCCTCAATATAAACATCTTGGATACCCAATCTTTTGATCTCCCTGAGACCCATCAACAAACCAAAAATTCCGGCCTTTGTAGAGTCACTCGAAGCAATAGGGCCCACAAAAACCCAAATGATCTTGCCATCTGCATCTAAAAGAACACAACTGAAACCTGCAGGGCATGGATTGCCTTTGGTAGCACCATTGAAGTTTAGCTTGAAAGAGCTAACCTTGTTGCGATTACCAAGATAGGTTTTTCTAGCTACAATAGCGGATAAGGATGATAAATATACCAACCAGTCCCTCATAAAGTCAGAAAGAGACATGCCTTTGAACTCATCACCATTAAAAGCCAGCTCCCCACTTCTCTAATGATGGAGTCTAATACTTCTGATCTGGATTTAGAATTCAATTCAAAGACTCTTTGATTCCTTTGTTTCCAAATGTTCCAAAAAACCACATGAATCAAGTAATCCCAAAAAACTTTCCCATGGATCCCCATCCCTCCACAACTCCATTGACAAATGAAGTCTAACACTTAGCCGGCATAACCCAAGATTTAGAAACATTGGAAAGAAAATGATTCCAAATTGGTTTTACAAACTGACAGTGAAGGAAGATAAGACTTACCGATTCATAATCTCGCTTGCACAACACAAACCAATGAGAAGAGATTGGCATGTATGGTCTTCGTCTTTACAGCATATCAATGGTGTTAAGTCCATTTACGGTTGTTGTCGATAAAAAAGCTTTAACCCAAGGAGCTAGATGATTCCAAATCTTTTTAGCAAGAAAGTGGGACCTAGTAAAGGAATTATCATTGTAAGCAATGGATACAAAGAAAGATTTGGAAGAAAATTTTTCCCCGAAGGTTCAAGAATCCACACCCTTAAATCAGGAAAGGAATCTGAAAGAAAAACCTCTTCCAACTTGGACATAAGAGTGTTAAGTATAAATTATATATTATCAATCCATTCCAAAACTTATGTAAGTACATGTATGTTGTGGTCATGTACTTGGTCTTATAAGGGTTGTATTTGTAAATTTATAAGTTATGTAAGTCCAAGTCAAAAAGGAAGAAGTTTCAAGTCAAAAAGCCCAAAAGATTACAAGCATCAAGAGACAAGCCTCATTGAAGAACGCAAGATGTCTCAAACTCCAGTACAAAGTCACCTCAAGATGCCAACAATGAATTCCATTAGTAAAAATCACAGGTGATGTGTGTGTGGTGTGAGTGAATTGACCAGCCAAGCCTAAGTGAATTTAGAAGGCCACCCAAGACCTTAGAATGATAGACTCATTTATAAAATGGTTCTAAAATAGTAAATCATGCTAAATCAATTTAAGAACCATGGTGTAAGGTAGAATGGGCACTTAAACAAGTCCCGAAGGTTTTGGAATGATCCCAAAGCTTACAGGAGTAAAGCCCAATGCTTACCTGACTAATTAAGCAATTCTGGAGGTCCAAGATCTATCCTGGAAATTCCAGGATCAATCCTAGAAAAGGACAGGATCGATCCTAAGATGTAAAATTTCTTTAAAATGATGGGAAACACCCAGGATCAATCCCAAGTGTTTTTAGGGTCGATCATAGGTCAGAGATCACGAATTTTTTAGTTAGTTTTTCATTCAAAACCTTCCATTTTTGTGGAAGTATGTTACCATTGTGAATCCAAACATTTGAGGTTTTCAAATCACTATAAATAGGGTGTAAATCCTCGACTTTAAATAAAAACTCTAATCTTTCAAAGCGGCGATCATTCTATTGGCATATTCATTTCATAACGAGTTGAGGTTTAGAGTTTGTGCAAAAAGGGACCAAGTTCCCTCATCTTCTGTACTTGGATGAGTTTACCCACGATTTTCAAAGCTAG
This sequence comes from Platanus orientalis, assembly GCA_025762735.1. NCBI lineage: Eukaryota > Viridiplantae > Streptophyta > Magnoliopsida > Proteales > Platanaceae > Platanus > Platanus orientalis. Next base: position 11,478 of record JAOXJP010131335.1, on the reverse strand, counting down.
ATTGGTACATCTTCTCATCACAAGATCGTGTCATAGGGCTTCAAACCTACAAGCCACAAAAAACTCTAAATTTTAAAGTCTAGAGAGGTAAAACTTAAAACCTAGCTTTATATTTTATTAAATGTTAAAGCTTGTGTTAGAACTTGATTATTTAGAGCTTTGATTAATTGTGGTAAACATTGGTATATTAGCCTATATAGAGGCAACCACACTTGTGCACACTTGTCCTCTTTGAAGTGCAACTTGAAGAGGAAAAATCTCTGAGACCTTAAGTATATTTTAGCAGAGATTTATCATCTGAGATTAAATTTGAATAATAGCCTTTAAGAGGCATTTCATCTGATAATTATTCCTTATTATTGCACATATTTTAAGGAATTAATTGACTGAACCATATAGTTAAATCTGTCTATATTGAGAAGCCTTTACACTTTAATTAATATTCACAATAAGTGTTCTCCATATACTGTGGAATATTAATCATTGAGAAAATTGTATATTAGCCTACTGAGAGACATTAAATAATTGGAATTTTATTCCTCTTATTTCATATTGATTGTTGAGTCTTCATCGGAACCATTAGAGACTGTAATACCTTCACTGGAGCCACTGAAGTTTTGATTGGCACTTGCCGGAGTCATCAAGTGCATTTATTAGTGACCTGAGTTCACTAAGAGTGTGGGTTTATTAATTTTTCCTATAATAGCCAGAGTCTATTAATAAAAATTAAAGTAACTCAGTTGAAGCTTTTGGACAGTGAATGTAGGGTTGGATTGGCCGAACCACTATAAATCTTGTCTCAATGTGTGATTGTCTTTTATTGCCTATTTGTCTACTCTACTTTAGCAACTTATTGCATGTTCTAATTATCTTGTTGATTGCATTACTATTTCATCACACATACACTTGGGAAACAATTAAAAGTGTACTCTAACTTGGAAGGGTTAATTATTAAAAGGGACTTAAAAAGAAAAATTAGTAATCCTATTCACCCCTTCCCTCTAGGATTCCAGGGCATTGATATTAGAATTTCAAAGAGAAGCCAACATGTCTGCTTCCCAATCTAACAAAGCCCTTGAGAAATAAAAGTTCCAAGAGAGACCCGACAAAGAACTAGAAAGGACATCAGAAACTAAGGCATCTTTGTGAACAACAAGCCAAAAAAGCCTAAAAAACGAGGAAGAAAGACACATCCCTCCACCAGAGATCAATCCAAAATTTGATGGATTTACCATCACCAACCTTAAATCGGATGTTAGAAAAGAATAATAATAAAGGAGCTTGAACAACAATATTTTTCCAAAGTAATGACCTAGAAGAGGAAGTAGAGGTGTTTACATCCCACCTATCAGAGTTTATGATATATTTACTAAGGATCATGGAATGCCAAAGGCTGCCCCTTTCGGTTGAAAATCTCCAAAGCCACTTACCCATTAAAGCCAGATTCCTTTCCTTTATATGACCAATTCCCAAACCTCTAAGTAACTTACAGACATCCTTTCAATTCACCAAATGGTCTTTCTTCTCTAACCCACATTCCCAAAGAAAATCCCACTGATTCTTCTCAAGAATTTGGATAATTTTGCCAGACATCTTGAAAAGAGACATATAGTATACTGGAACATTTGACATAGCCGCCTTTATTAATGTGATCCTCCCTCCCAAAGATATATAAAACTTTTTCCAACAAGCTAACTTCTTTTGCACTACTTCACCATTAGGTCCCAAAAGGGGCAAGACTTGACATGACCCCCAAGAGGAAGGTCCAAATATGTCATAGCTGCCGGACTTGGTTTATTTTTCATTTTAAGTTTTTGGGTATCAAGAATATTTTCAAAATTTCTGTAGCCTTGGTATTTGGGCATGGTCCAAACCTAGACCTGATTCTTTTACAAAAATTCTTTGGTTAGAGTTTAGCTAGTTCTGTTTGGGTATATTACTTTTTTTTGGTTACATGCTTATGTTGTAAGTTTGATTCTTGCTAATTTGTGTTCCATTGGGCCTAGAATTAAGAGAGAGAGAATGTGGGGGAGGAGGGCGTATAGCAGGCTATATATGTATCCCTTTATTTTAAGTTAAAAAAAAATTGAAAAAAAAAAACTTGCTAATAGCTCTTGGACGTGTGAGTGCTTCAGCCATAGTTACCAAAGTGAAACAAAAGCGAGAAGTGGAAAGCAAGGATTAATAAATACTTGGAACTAAAAAGAGAAAATGATTAAGAAGTGGCTGGAGAAGCAATCAAGAAGTAAATAGATAACCATTATAAAATGACTGAAGCGAGGAAGCGATTTATTATGAAATGACTAGGAATGAAAAGGAAATAATAACTTACTAAGTGATTATTAATAGAAATTAAAAACAAAAACTGAAGTCTAAAAATAGTAAGTACAGCTACAATACAATAAAGTGAATAAACTCTCACAATAAGCTTAAAGCTCGAGTGTTCATCTTCTTCATGTTCTAGGGCTTCCAAAATGGACAATGAACAATTAGAGGTTGAGGAAACTCAACCGTATCGAAAAATGGTGGACGTCTTTAATAATACATGGTTGGAGGGGATGAGGGATAGGAACAAAAGGAACTCTGACAACTATGAAATGTCCATGAGCAATCAATCGAAGAAAGAAGAGGCAGGCTCTCTTCATTAAAGTCTGAAGGGGTTTATGGATTACTCGAATTCAAAATCAAGTTCATCCGTCTCAGTTTCAAGGTATGATCATACCTTGATTATGAATGATGATATGTCCATTTTTATGCCCTTGATGCGGACATGGAAGACCACGTGAGGCCTACATGCCTCTTGGTGGGGTCTACACGACACGTGGAGGAACATCATTGACACATTATTTGAAGTCAAAGTTGTTGATTAGAGTGTTTATTTGAGTTGGATTATTGTCATTAAGAGTTTTAAGTTGTGATCCTGTCACTTACTTTTAACCCAGATTTTCTAAGGTCAAAACTTGTATTTTTGGCTTGTTTTGGTGTCATTTAAAATGTTATTCAGTTACCTTTCCAATGAGACCAAGATTTTGATAATCGAATGTGATTTGGAGAAGTTATAACCAAAATACTAAAGGAATATCAAAAAGTGACAAAAATTAGTCTTAAAAGTTTTAGTTTCTAAGATTAGAAATCTTTTTTAGAAGTGTTTTTGATGCAGACATCAAGACCGAGATGATGATTGAGCCATGTCACAATTATTCTATTTACTTTTTTTTATTTTCTTTATGTTAGTTGTGTCTCATATAAATGAGAGCACAGAATTTTGAGGGTATGCAATATTTGAATAAAAATTTGGTTCTCACGTTTTGGAGATCTTCTTCTTCCTCTTGCTTGTTGCAGCTGAAGAACAACAAAACCCTGGAATGGGTCTAGGGTAAGCCTAGCTTAACGGTTGTGGTGGAGACCACTCCCTTCCCCTTGGGTCAAAGGCCCTCAACCCTATTCTTCTTCTTCATATTCTTTAATTTTCTACAGGTTGTTGTTTGCTGAACTTCTGTTCAAACTTTGGAAGATTGACTACCAGACAGTGATGATCAGCTTTGGGCTTGATTTGAAGCCTCTAATAGATGCTCAAACCTTGGACGACCCCAATGGAATTGAAATCCATTCAAAAACTTCACTCATCAACAACTTCTATGTGATCTTCTCAGTACCAGACGTGAAAACAGCCTGGAGGGATTACACAGTATTGCTTATCTCTCACATATGCTTCAGGTTCTGTTCAAAGTGACTCTTCTAGAGTGTTATACAGACCTGGACAACTCTTCCTATTGAAGATTACAACTGCCATCTACAGTTTTGAAGCAACTACAGAAGTTGAGGTTAGCTCTAGGCGTGAAATCCTATGTTTGAGTGATTTCATGAGAAAGGCTATGGAATCCAATCTGTAAGGCTTTTGGCAGATTGGTTTTCTCCAGGTTGTTTCACACCCTTGGACGATACTAGGGGTGGTAATCCCCATCCGAAGGTGGTCCTCCATATAAAACTCAAGGTTGGTATTTCAAGGCCTGGTGGTATCTCCTATTCAGCACTTGAATTTTCTGATTCTTCAAACTTACTTTGTTCTAGGACCATCCACTGGGAGCATGCTATGCTGCTGATTTCACACTATCCAGGTGATATTCCTCCTGGTTGCTCATTCGAATCCAATAAAAGGGGAATTTATGTGGGTGTATGGCATATACTGAGGGGGCTGACTGTTCCTTTCTAAGGGGATTTCCTACATCTTAATCCTATTTTGTGAACCCAAAACACATCCAAACAGCACCCTAATTGTTGCCCCTAACAAAATCCTACACCTGTTTGCTAATTTTCTTTGTTTTTGCCATACTTTAGATACCTTTTTTTACCAGATTTTGAGCATCAGAGTTTTTAGGCAGCAACTACAATATTTTGATCCCTAAGATTAGTTTGACTACTCAAATAATGGCTTAGGACCTTTATTAGTTTATTACTTTGTGAATCCTATTTCTCTTCATGCATATGAATATGACTTGAAAATTTATCTGAATTAGCATGTGGGTTTGCAAGTAGGAATTTTGTTTATTTTTCTTATTTACTCTATCAATTTTATTCCCATCTCCTAAGCACACACCCACTAACCTACATGCATACTACATCAATTTCCTTTTATGATTTAGCAAGTTTCTTTCTTATGTTTTAGAGAGTTTTTGTTTATGTTAATGTGAATTGTAAGGAAACTAAAGGGCCACACTTTGGCTTTAAAAGGAGGCCCTTCCCTATTGTTTTGATTATGCTATGATGAATAAGTTTTTTTTCTACCTTATACTCAAAGGAGGAAATGGTGAGGCCATGCATTGATAATCTATTTTCGTCCAAGTTGGATAATTAATTGGCTGATTATTTGGAAGAGGTCAAGGAGGCTATTTGTAGTATGGGAAATGATTAATCTCTAGGGCCTGATGGTTTTTCAATGTTGTTCTATCAAGAATGTTAGGACATAATTTGTGAGAATCTGATGAAGGTTTTTGTGGAGTTTTATTCTAGAAGTACTATCGACAAAGGAAGTAATGCCACATTTATTGTTCTCATACCCAAGGAGGAGAGTAGGAGTTCTCTGATTATCGCCCCATTAGACTTGTTGGTAACCTTTACAAAATCTTGACCAAAGTGTTATCAATGAGATTGCAGAGAGTTATGAACAAATTTATTGCAAATTCTCAAGGAGCCTTTGTAAAAGGTAAACAAATTTTAGACAACATTCTTATAGTTAATGAATGTGTGGATGAACAAAAGAAATTAAAGGAATCGGGGCTGGTTTGCAAAATTGATCTAGAAAAAGCTTATGATAGAGTAGATTGGGATTTTCTTCAGTGGGTCCTCAAGAAGAAAGACTCTGGCCCAAGATGAATTAGTTGGATCAGGTGGTGTTGGGTAATCTTTATTTCTCTGTAATGTTGAACGGTACTTCTAAAGGCTTTTTTGGTTCTTCTCACGACTTAAGATAAGGTGATCCATTATCTCCTTTTATGTTCACACTGGTGGCCGGTGCTTTTAATGAATTGATGAACAGTGCCACTTCTTTATCCCTCATTGAAGGTTTCAGGATTGGTTGAAATGATTTATCTATATCCCATCTTCAATTTGTTGATGATACCATTTGTTTTATCAAAGTGGACATGGGCCAAGTGGAGAATATTAAGGGTATTTGAAGAATTTTCAAGATGATCTCAAGGCTTAAAGTGAACTTATCTAAATCTAGTATGGCAAGAAATGGAATGAAAGATAGAACGTTTGTTGAATATTTGGGTGTGGGGTGGAGTTGTGGCCTTTGAAATACCTTGGGCTTCCATTAGGGGGAGTTTCAAGACCTATATCCTTTTGAGATCTAGTGGTGGAAAGTTTTAATAAGAAGTTGGCTTGTTAGAAAAAATCATACATTTCTTTGGGAGGGAGAATCACTTTGATAAAGGGAACATTATCTAATTTGTCTAGTTGGGTTGTTGGAAAAAATCATACATTTCTTTGGGAGGGAGAATCACTTTGATAAAGGGAACATTATCTAATTTGCCTACTTATTATATGTCCATCTTCAAAATGCCTTGCAAAGTGATGTCATTATTGGAGAAGTGTCAAAGGCATTTTTTATGGGAAGGTAGGAGAGAAAAGAAAGATCATCTGGTGAAATGGGAGGAAGTTTGCAATCAAAAGATCAAGGAGGTTTGGGTTTGAAGAAGCTTAAAGAAAGAAACTTCGCTTTATTGGGGAAATAGTTATGGAGGTTCTCTATGGAAAAAGATACGTTATGGCATTTCACAATCTTTCTTAAATACATGTTGCATCAGAATGGGTCAGATTGTAATCCTAGTATGTCCTCTTCTATGTCTATATTGTAGAAGAATATCATTCAATTGTTTCCTTTGTTTCTTCCATCTGTTCGGTTTCTGCTTAGAAATGGTCATTCCATAAATTCTAGAAAGATCTTTGGTGGGGGGAACAAAAAATTTCCTCATCTTTCACTCATTTGTTCACTCTTTCAGTTCACAAAGAAGCTACTATTGTGGAAATCCTATTGAATCCGTCTAGTGGTATCTTTTGGAATATGCTTTTTTTCAAGAGATCTTTATGATTGGAAAGTAGACCTTGTGGGAACTCTTATTGAATCCTTAAAAGATGTGTTCTTGTCTAGTACTTTCCAAGACAAAAGGATTTGGATCCTTGAGTCTTCTAGTCTTTTTTCCATCAAATTTTTATTCCAAGCTGTTGCAAATGTCCCTAGTTCTAATGTTCCATTTCCTCACAAAAGAAATTGGAAGCCTTCGGGTCCTCCTAAAGTAAAAGCTTTTACTTGGACAGTAGCCCACAGTCGAATAAATATGATGGACATGCATTAAAGAAGAAAGTATTTTATTGTTATCTCTCCTCATTGGTGTGTGTTGTGTAAACAGTATAGTGAATTGGTGAAGCATCTTCTCCTTCATTGCTCTTTCGCCAATGTTACTTGGAACTTTTTCTTTAATAAAATGAATTGTAAGTGGGTCATGCCAGATGAATTGATGTCCTTTATTTCCCAATGGAGATGTAAGTGCTCTTGGAGATAGAAGATGAGTTTTCAGAGCTGTCCTAATTCATGGAATTTTGTGGTGAATTTGGAAGGAAAGGAATTCCAGAATTTTTGAAGAGAAGAGTAGGGATTGGCATCAAGTGGTGGATTCTATTTTAAGGTTAGTGGGAAGTTGGCTTATAGTTACAAAAGAAATCAAGGGGTTGGCCTCATCTTCTTTCAATATAGAGTGGGTGACTTTTATTTCCATTCAATTCCTCGGGGTAGAAGATGGCAGCGGAATGGAATCCTCCGAATGTGGGCAGGGTAAAACTTACAACTTTGATGGGTCTTCTAAAGGAAATCAGCGTTCAAGTGTATGGTTCGTGATCATAATGGAAGCATCATAAGGGTTATATGTGCTCCTCTAGGTGATTGTAATTCAGTCAAGGTAGAGACTCTTGGTCTTTTATTTAGTCTGCGTGAGCTTAAGGCTATGGGGATTAGGGATTGTTATGCTAAGGGGGATTGTAATATGGTTATAGGTTAGGAAAACGGGAAAGGTAAAGGTTCATGACCTTGGGCCCATTTTTTTATGAGATTAGGGAGTTGTCTAGTCTGTTGCATGTATCTCATGTGCATGACCATACTCCCTAGGGACCAAAATGTTCTAGCAGATACGCTGGCCAATTGGGTTGTGGAGTTGTCTTCATTGTTCACCGGTGACTCCATCCCAAGTGGGTTGTAATGGCAGTCGCTGTGTTGTTGTATTATTAGTATTGTCTTTCCTTTTTGTTTTTTAATAAAATTTATCGTTATCAAAAAGAAAAAAAAAACAAGGAAGCAATTTATTATGAGATGAATATGAATGAAAAGAAAATAATAACTTCAGCGGCAAGTCCACATTCAAGATGTGGATTTTTCATTGGAATGCTTGTATCTTCAGCCATTAGGGTGTAGGGGTTGGGCTTTGTTTCTTGCTCTTTCGCTTGGCTCATGCTGTTAGGGAGAGCCTATTCTAGCGGCTTTTTTCTTCCCTTGATAAAGTATCTTATTTTTCAAAAAAAAAAAAAAAAAGAACTTTAGTTTGCAAACAATAAGTACAGCTACAATACAATAAAGTGAATAAACTCAATAAACTTACTTATAAAAAATAATAATTCAAGTAACAAAGAATCATTACATACAAATCAACATATGCAAATAAGTAACAAAGAAAAAGGAAAGAATAATGTGAAGGTGATAATTAATCGTAAAAACAAACATTAGTATCATATCATGTGATTATAAAAGTATAAGCATCATATCTTATCAAAATGAGTTTAACGCCACCAAGACAATAAATAGATAAGACAACAGCCCACTATTATATTAGGTTGGGCAGCCAAACCATAGAATTTTCCTTTCATGAAATAAGTGTGAATAATTAGGCATCTTAAACTAAAACCATGTATAAAAAAAAATCCAATTTGAATATTAATTATTGGATTGGAAAAAAAGAATAACAAGCATTAAAATCTCAAAAAATATTAAATCCAATGCCAATAGCATAAGCATTGCATTATTGAATGAGGTGCAATAATTTCTTTCAATTCCTTAAAATGATTCACTAATTGGAAACTTGTTCCTAATTGCTTCCAATCACTTCCTTGATTGCCCAACTCACTTCTAAAAAAACTGATGAAACCGGATCAAATTCAATTCCCAAATGAGCTTCCTAAGAAGTGAGCCTCTCACCCTGTGCTTAGCTTCTCTACAATCTCCAACCAAAGGTGTGATTGCCTTGAAACACTAGGCATGATTTCCTGGGTTATTCTCCTCTCTTCATCACCATCGTCGTCTTCTCCTCTCTTCATCACCATCGTCGTCTTCTTCTATCTTCTCCATCCTAGGTTATTGTTCACAGATTACCATTCACAGCATACTACTATACTAAATCTTTAACTTCACCACTCAAACCCGAATTTCCTTTCAAGCCCTATCAAACCCTAGTTTTCCTTGTTAAATCCTATCCTCTATAGTCTATACCTTCTACACAGTCCCTTTCAATCCTTGAAACAAATCCTTCACAAAAACCTAATCATTCTCCCTTAAACCAAACCAACTTATACAATTGTCTGCATACCAATAAATCTGACCCTATACCCATTCTTTCAAACTGAACCTATTTCCATTGGTTTTATGTACCAGAATTATCCTTTCTATTTAAACGATCAAACCCTAACTGACTGCTATTTGATTAATGGCCACACCAAAAAAAAAAAATAGAGGCTTTATCTAGTGATGAATCTAGTTGATCTTACATCAGCATTAATATCTTGTTCAATGGTATATTGCTCTCATATTAACTTCCAACTTTACACTTAACTGGAAAATTACCAAGGCACCTAAAAGCATTTTGACAACCTTGGTCCTAAAACAGTAACAGATCAGGTTTTCCTTTCAATCTATGGATCTCCAAGTTACCTTATAAAGCATGGATCAAAGAAAGCACCTACCTGGAAACTGGTAGCAGAAGACTCTGTTACGGCTTCCTTGGATACCTTTGTATGAGTAGCAGCAATCAAATCATCCTCGGAAAACAGAGATTCTTTGTTGCTTCCATTCCCTTGGCAACTCATAGGTACAGGAACGTCCTTTTTTTTCCCAAACAACTTCTCCACCAAAACTTTGTTCTCCTTGGTTAACGAAGATATCTGCATATGATAGCCACTTCATATTTTAATTTAAAAAGCAAAGCTAAAAATTTTACTTACAGTTGAGAAACATCAGAGAACAGTGTAACTTCATATGCAACATTCTTGATATTGAAAATCTAATTTGCTACCCAACCAATGTCTCCATCCTTTCAACCTTTCAGTAACTTAAATAAAAAATCAAACAATATATATAATTTTCTCAAAATAAAAGGCGGGGGGAGTTAATGTGGCTGTAAAAAGCATAATTTGCATGTTTTTTCATCTTGAATTCTTTGTTAGGCAGGTGGTGATAGTTTTGCTTCACTTGGGATAAGTTTCAATAATCAGGAACAGGACTGACAATTTCATATGTATAACTCTTAACAGAGAAAAACGATGAATGATACTACTTTTTTACTATTGAAATTAGGACATATTGGTAAGAGTTAATGCATAATAATGTTTAGCTTTAGTTAGCAAATGACAGCAGTGTTTCTACTAATTTTACATGCCACCATATAGAGAAGAATTGCCACTTCCCTGAATGATTCCCACTGTGGAAGAAGCTTGGATCACCGTCGCTTGCACCCACATCAGAAACGTTCTTGAAAATTGCTGGAGTGGATCACTTTCTCCAATCGAACACCAGTGCTACTAGAATACCGGCGGATTTCCACATAGTAAATCCCACCACATAAAGAAGAGAGAAGAGAGCAAGAGAGAAGAAAGAATCTCCTTGGAAGAAGACGTTTACATTATGTCAATTCTCTACTTCATATAGAATGGGTTTGGGAGGAGTTTTAAACAAACCAAAACTCCCACTCCCTTTAGGATTCGAAGACTTGCACTCCAATGAGAAGTGTGTAGGCCCACATGGACACCCAACAATCCTTGAACTCCAACATTTTCCACTCATCCATAGTGTGGAACATTAATAAAACTCATCACTCCTCTCTATATCCTCCGTATATCTCATACAAGGAAATACAATGTACAACCAACAAAAGTTGTGATCTCTAGGAGAGAGCATCTTATTAAGTTAAATATAACTAGCAAAACACATCTCATCTCTGACCACTCAACCATGCCCTAGCCCTAGACTAATTTTGCCACATCAAATTGCACATTTTCTATCACCTCTAGAGTACACACTCAAACAACATTAATTTCCAATATTCACGACAAGCCTCTTATAGGGACAAGTCAAAACTTGAAAAAAAATTGAGTTTTTTTTTTTTAAGAAAAAAAAACCTGGTTTGACTTAAATATTCATCTAAACATGGCGCCAGGTTTGTGCATACAATATTGTCAATGGATGTAGCCAAATTGTCTTCCTCAACCCTCATGCTACTTAGTATTGTTCTAACCGCTTTCCCAGCCATACCCTTTTAGACCAAATCACTCACGGCCATAGGAATCATACTAGAATAGAAATCATCAATCCTCAACCTCACAACATAATCACGAGTCTATAAGGGCACAAATGCCTACATGACCAAAGTCTCATATTGTACGGAATGCAGGAAATTAGCTCACTTATACATGTATCGTATGGTCATAATAGCATATGTAGTATGAAAGAAATGCTAAAATGGAGCTCCCTAAGAGATCATCAACTTCTTAACACCATACAAGTCTTGATCCAATCACTCCCTTGTGCCTAACTCAAGTTCTCATAATCCAATTACTTTATCTTGCACCTAATTAATATTGCACCTAGCTTTCTCAAGTGTATATATATATATATATATATATATATATATATATATATATATATATATATATATATATTTT
>JAOXJP010131324.1:0-13590 GCA_025762735.1 Platanus orientalis | reverse complement strand
CATCCACCCTCATTAGCACACCTCTCATCTCACCATTAAATCAACAAAGACAAACCTAATCTAGCCCTCCATGCTGCTACTTAACCTATCCATGCCCCTTAGCTTAGATTAATCCCCACCCTGCACCAAGATTGCATCCTAGCCCTCTATATCTTTTAGGATAGACATCATCCTAGCCCTCCATCTAGCAACCCTTATCCTCCATCTCGACCTTCCATTTCACCAATTTGGGGTTATAAATAGCCTCAAATTTGTGGAGCCAATGGTTGGCAACAAAAAACCCCAAATCTAAAGGAGAAAAGAAGAAAAAGCAAGGATTTATCAACCCTAAGTCATTTTTAGCCCAAGGTAAGCCTAAACCTGTGTTCAATTCTCTTTCCCCTTCATCATATATCAAATTAGTGTATTTTTATGCTGTCCAATTCATGCTAGATCACTGCTCTAATTCGGGTTACACAGTAAAGGCTCACCAGCCTCTACTTGCTTTCATTTTTTACCCCTTAAAATATCAATTTTTGTATGATTTTTGTTGAGGGTATCTTGTGCCTAAATTTTACTATGTTAGACTAGATATATGCATGATATGATTTATTAAATTTCATGAATTTAGGAGTTGTGGAAGGCCTCGAGATGGCCCCCTAACAGATCCCAAAAATCAGGTCTTTTGAGACCTAGTTTTGGCGAATATTTGAGGATTTTTGTTTGAATTTTGTATGCATGATGTGAAGCCCAATTTTTTATATGATGTTCATATATGTACTTCCTACTATCATACAAAATTTTAGAATTTTTAGACTTTCCTAAGAGGTCCAAATGGCTGAAATTAGGTTGCTAAATTTTGGTTCCACGCCTAACGCCTATTTTTTAAGGGAATTAAAAAACAAGCATTGGACAAATAGGCGTCAGATGCACAAATAGGTGTTAGACAAGTATAGGCTTATTATATATGGTTGAAAAGATCTCTCTCTTAGATTTCCAAATTGACTAACCACACTCAAATAGTATAGACTGTCCAAACCTAACGCATGTTTTCTAACAGATTAGAAAACAATCATTGACAGCACAAACAGGCGTTAGTTTAAAAAATAGGCATTAGAAAAGTATAGGCTTATCATATATGGTTGGAAAGATCTCTCTCTCAGCTTTCCAAATTGACTGACCATGTTTAATTTAGAATTTTGTTGAGAGAGATATGCCCTCCAGAGTACAAAGTGTCCAAACCCAACACCTGATTTTTAATCAGTTAAAATTCAGGTGTTGACAGGAAATATAGTCATTGTTGAAATTTAGGTGTTTAGATTTAGGACCCACCCCAATGAACCCTAACTTTCTCTAAAGCCTATACATAGGCAACTGACATATTGGAATTCATTCATGTGCTTAGGCACCTCTATGGGTCCTATTTTCAAGCGTCAAGATGAATTTCAGGTGTTGGGCTTGTGAAAGTCAAATGAAACCCAACTTCAAAACAATCCATTCCATAGACATAATCTAGGGATCTCTTCACTACAAATTTCTCTTTCAACTTTCCCAATTATCATAGTAAGGTTGACTATACACTTGTGATCTCCAAGTGTATCAGATACCCGAACTCTACCTGGGAGACAATGCTTAAGTCGTGGCTGTTGCATCAATGCGACTAGGACGAGTCAACCTACCCGTTCACTACATTTCAACCTATCTTAATCTTTTACGGTCTTCACCTTACCTTAGGGTCATGTCATAGTGGTTCGTGACCAAAAGACCCTAAGACTTGGCCATAACCCAATTAGGTTCTCAAAACCATGTACATTGGTACAACATTGTCCCGACCCCTATTTAGCTAACTTGTCTATATTTTGCAACAACGTAGAGTACTCTGTAAGTATATAAACAATCTAATATGAATTTACCCTACGTCACTCTCACAGTCAGAAGTACTTGACTACCAAGATTAGCACACACAACAAACCCCTAAAACTACATATAGTTTGATCCTGACAAAACCCTAGGAACACTTGAACCACAAGATTTGGTATGTAGGTAGCTCGAGACTATGTCTCAGGTGCAACTATAATGATTACACCACAGGGATGGTTCAAGACCAATAACTGTACATTTAACAAAGCATGGACTTTAGCATAATTCAAAACATGTATGAATGAGAGAACCCGCCCTAAAAAGGAGGGTATTTTGGGTGCCTAACACCTTTCCCAAATACAACTAAACAACTTACCCTTTATCTTATGAATGTAAACCAGTATTAGGAGTTAAAACCCTAGTCCTTCTGGTCTAGACTTCTCCTATTTCCTTGAAGAGGAGAACCGATGTCTAACTCCATCGGTTAACCCCGAGTTAGTGGCAACTCCTAAAAAACCCTAACCCTCCTATAAAAGGGTTAGCGACCTTTCATGGACCGGCATCATGCGTGGAAGAGTGGGCCCAAAAACCACTAGCGGGGAGGGGGAATCCGAACCCTCCCAAACGCCGATGTCCACAGGCCTAACTCCTGAAAGTCACTCCAATGCTTGTTTATTTAAAAGCAAGCATTAAGATAGAAATAAGGACCCACAGAGGTGCATATGCAAGGAATGACTCTCAGGGGTTACATGTGCCATGGGACAAGACTAAGGAAAAATTAAGGCTCCCTAGGTGGGTCCCAGATCTCAACGCCTATTTTTTCCTCTTACGCATGTTTGTTCAATTCCTATTTTTTAGTTCACTAAAAAACAGGTGTTAGTTGTTAGGAGAAAATCTAGCAACTTGATTTTTCGATTTTGGAGCCCTTAGCATTTTGAAAAAATCATGAAATTAAACATGCTAACAGGGGAGATATAGAGGAACATCATATAAAAAACTGGGCTCAAGATCATTCACAGAAAATTCAAACTAAAATAAACAAATATTCCCTAAAACCAAGTCTCAAAAGACCTATTTTTTGGGGTCTGTTTGGGGGGGCCATCTTGGGGCCTTCCACAGCTCCTAAAATCATGAAATTAAATACACAACAGTTATCAAATTAACGTAATTTGAATAAGGATGATGAATTTGAGCTAGGTTTAGACTTACCTTACCTAGGGTCGGGGTGATTTTCCACTTTTGCTTCTTCTTCCTCTTTTCCACTTGAGGTTTAGGGTTTGAAGTTGCCAACCCTATTGAGTACGAATTTGGGGCTATTTATAGCCCCAAAATCGTGCAATGAACGGTTGAGATGAAGGATAAGGGTTGCTAGATAGAGGGCTAGGATGATGTCTATCCTAATTTATGTGGAGGGCTAGGATTAAATCTATGTGAAGGGTGGGGATTGATCTAGGCCAAGGGGCATGGATGGGTGAAGTGGCAACATAGAAGGCTAAATTAAGTTTGTTTTTGTTGAGGGAATGGTGAGATGAGGGGTGTGCTAATGAGGTTGGGTGAAGGGAGAGATGTAGGTGACATGGGGGATGCCTTTCGGCAAAACCCCATTGGTTGCAAATCTAAAGGGGGACATCAAGATCCCAAATGGGGGGTTATGAAGGGTTCTATATAAAATACATAGATAGAGTAGAGAGGCATATATTATTTTGATAGTTGCCTATAAGAAGGAAAATAAACTCTCTCTAAAGAAAGGGAAAGAGTTCAAAGGTCACTGAGAGTTTTGTACAAAGGAGTTTATAAAAAGGAGCCAAGCCTATGACAATCTCTATTTCTGGTGACAATAATGTTAAGAGAAATGGTTTTTACTTTTATTCATTTTGTCTATGCATAAAAATGCAAATATCTTGAAAGGAAGTGGAATATGAAAAAAATTTAGAAGGTTTTTTTCTGCTTTTATTGATTCTCCATTTAAGAAATGATTTGGTGGTTTGTAGGACATGAAAATTTACAGAAATAACATGAGAGGAATGATTTTATTGGTTCTATATATGTGTAAAATGGTTTAATTAGTTAGTTCAATTTTATAAAAGATAGATGAAATGAATTGAGGATTTATAGAATGAATGATTTTATGTTTTTATTTATTTAATTGAATGAATGAACAGAACAAAAATGGCTTAAGATTTTATAGTATGCAAATGATTTCATGTTTTTTACTGATTTATCTGAATGACAAAAGTGACTTAAGTTTATGTGAAAAAATAATAATTTGAGATGAATGATATTATGTTTCTATTGAACAAGACAAGATATAATGGTGTGAAAAATAATTCAGGTTGAATGATTTTTTTTTATTAATTTTATATATGTATAGAATGGCTTGATTAGTCAGTTTAATTTTTAGAAAATATAAATGAAATGAATGGGACATTGAATGAATTGAGAGTTTGTAGAGAATATAAGAATTTTGACAAATGATTTTATAGAATGGTTTGATTCTGTAGTTTAATTTTGAAAAATATGAATAAATGAATTGAGAATTTGTAGGATGTAGAAATAATTTGAGATAAATGATTTTATTGATTTAACCAAATAAATTAATAGAACAATAAATGATTGAAGAATTTTTTTTTATTGATTCTACTATTGTACAACATGAGTTGATTAGAACTTATTAGTTTTGCCTTTCATGGTTTACATATATTATAAAGATACAAAAATAGGGTGGAAAATGGATTTAAAAAGAAAGTATTAAAAGGAAATAACTTGGAAGACATTATTTTATGCTTTGATTTATTTATCTTATGTATAAAATGATTTAATTTTTGGAAATATGAATAAAATGATAAATAAAAATGTTCTAAATAATTTGAGAGATATGATTTTATGTTTTGATTTATTTTACCTATGTTTATATTTATACAAAAATAAATGGGACAAAAATAATTTTAAAGTATAAAGTTTTTAAATGTGTTTAAAGCGTTAAATATAGACGAATTGTTTGA
This sequence comes from Platanus orientalis, assembly GCA_025762735.1. NCBI lineage: Eukaryota > Viridiplantae > Streptophyta > Magnoliopsida > Proteales > Platanaceae > Platanus > Platanus orientalis. The sequence goes on along the minus strand of JAOXJP010131324.1, from coordinate 8,749 downwards.
TTTATTTTGAGGAATATGTGGGCATAAAGTTTGAAAATTTTATAAACATAAGGTTTGTATTTATGACAAATAACTTGAAAATAGGTATATTGTAGATAGTTCAAAAGTGTTTTAAGGTTAAATATAGATGAATGGTTTATAGGACATTATTTAAGCTTTGATTTATTCTTCCTATGTATGGGATGATTTTATAAATGGAGGTTGTTAATTTGATTATAAATGATTTACATGAAAAATGTTATAGTAAAATATGATTTTTTTAAAAGAGGTGTTTTTATTATATATATATATTTTTTTATGATTTTTTTATAATGGTTTGATTAATGAGAAGCAATTAGTTTGACTCTAGGAAATATGAATCATTAGGTGATCTAAATGAGATGTTCAATAACTAAAAGGTATATAGATTATGGGAGATTTAAAGAGAATTTTGAATGATTTGAGAGGTATGATTTTATGTACAAAAAAGAAAATGATTTGATCAAGATTAATAGGAGTGATTAAATTAAGATACATAAATTAATATGAAAATGAGGCGAGACATATTTGGAAATAGATAGAATAGGGGAAATGTGAAAAAATGTTGAAATAATTAACCATATAGATATATGTGTGTGTATGTGTGTGTGTGTATAAAAAATGGACATGAATCCTTGACTTGTTAAGTACAACATGACTAACCAGACATTCAGTCTTGTCGTAGCAATTAGTTGCTGAGTATCTAATGGCTAATTGGGCCACTAGGGGCTCAACTGACTATTGAGACTAAAAATGAATTAGTTTTAATTCAAGCATGCAAGCACACAAAAAATATATGGCAAACAAGTTTCTACTTCTAGTCCTCTAAACTATTCAAGTATACCCTAAGAAAACTTTAAAATGAATGTGTGCATGAAATTTTTTATTAGAGAGATTCTATAAGGCTTCCCAATCTAAACACCTCTCCGATTACTCAAATCTTGGGAATAGTGACTAGGTTGGGTTACTCAGCTCGACCGTATTGACGTAGCAGCCATGATTCAAGTGTTATCCCCCGTCCTAAATATTTGCCAATATCGGTCCATTTGTGGGTAATGACCTAGATAAGAGCTTATGATGTTTATGCAAATGCAAATGTTGTGTTGTATCTTATGGACTCATTGTAAAAATCATATGAAAATCAAACATGTTTTTACAAAAAATTTATTAAATGTGAATCTTGGTCCTACTAACTAGTTCAATCTAACCTAAGTCTAATGTGAGCATGTTTTCTAGCCTAAGATGCAAGTTTAATATTGTTCAAATACAAGTATATCCTACTAACTAATGATATGCATTATAATTTATGTGAACACATGCTTAAAAAAATAATGACAGAATAAATGACAAATAATGTCTAAATAAAGAAAGCTTATGGCACTTATACATTGCATATTTGAAGGTTAAACAGTGAATTCCCAGTGGAGTCGTCATTCTGTGGGTTTGAAGTCGCCACCAACTCGGGTTATTACATATAAAGTTGGACACTTGCCTCTTTTCCAAGGGAAAGGAGGATTACAAGCTTTTTAGGGCCTGGGCTAGGCACTTAAGCCTAGGGTTAACTTTTTAACTGATCTGGTTTCTAGGGATCTAGGTAATCTATTTAGTTATAATTGAGGAAGGTGTTAGGCACCCCAATTACCCACCTTTTTAGGGTGGCTCCTCTAACCTAACAATTTCCAAATGTTAGTAAGAAAAAGTGAATAGACAATGTTCTTTTGATTTTTATTGGTCTGGACCACCCCCGTGGTTTGATCATTGCAATTGAACCTGACACATAGTCTCTAGCTACCTACATACCCGATCTTGTATGGTTCAATGTTTCTACAGTTTTGTCGGGATCAAACTGTATGTAATTCTGAGGGTTTATAAGTCTCGGTAGTCAAATATGTCTGACTGTGAGAGTGAATAGGATGGGTTCATTTTAGGGTTTTTATATACTTACAGAGTACTCCCTGCTGCTGACATATGTTAGTAAAAATGGGTCAAGACTATGTTATACCAATGTGAATGTTTTAGGGACCTAACTAGGCTATGGCCGAGTTCCAAGGTCTTTAGGTCATGAACCAGTACAACATGACCTTAGGGTAAGGTGGAGACTATAAAAAATCTGGAAGGAATGAAAGGCAATGGTTGGGCCGGGTTATGCAGTCGGATTGCACTAATGTAGCAACCACAACACCAGCATTGTCTCCCAAGTAAAATTTAGGTGTTGGATACTTAGATGTCTGATATTGGAACTGGTCTATATACAAAGGTTAGACAAGGTTTCTGGACATTAGAATAGGGTTTTGAAGTCTTGTAGTTTACTGCCAATCTTCTATTTAATTAAAAATAGAAAGGGAAAAATGTCCAAGATAATACACCTGATCTCAGGCTATACACTTGAAATAAGCAATATGCCTGATCTCAGAATATACACTTGAAATAGGTTGTACGTCTGAACTTTAACTCAATTAAACTTCAAGCATATTGTAGACAGTACGCACTCAAATGGACATATCTCTCTCCACAAAACTCAGAATTAAGCATGGTTAATATCTTTGGAAAGTTGGGAGAAAGATATTTCTAACAAGGTATAATGAGCTAGGGTGAAGGTATGCTTGAAATAGGCTGTACGCCTGATCTTTAACTCAGTTAAAGTTTAGGCGTACAGGTTTCTTAGGCATAACAATTCTGAGCAGCAGTCCCACAGCCTGATTTTTTGGGTTTTTAGGCCACTTCACGAGGTCCAATGGGTCACAAGACTATGTTAAGACCTCAGGTATGTTTATGAAAAATTCATACCCATTGTCCCAGGATAAACCCTCTTTGGAATTTCTAAAGGGGGTGGGTTCTGTACAGTTTTGAACAAACCTCCATGAAATCCAGGGGTTGTGGGGCCCATTCCCAGAGTTATGCAAATGGGCTTAGGCTCAAATTTGGTGAAGAATAAATTTAAGATGTTATGAAGCTACTAGAAAATTTTGAAAGTGAAGCAATCTATACACAAGAAGTTATTAAGCAAACAAGTATGATAGAATGGAGGTAGTAGAAAAATAACTAAATAAAAATTTTCTTGTAAAATACCTAAACTATAATAATATGAAGCATAAAAATTACTGAAGATGTCTAAGTTAGATAGCTACCAAATAAAAAAATCATTTCATACAAATCTTACCTAGGTTAAGAGTTAAAATTCCGAAATTAACCACTGCTCAGGTGGTGCTATGCAGCACATGTTTGCACAGTGAGAAAGTGGGCTCCACTTTGGGGGACAAATGGTATCATCTGAGGTTCAAATTTTGTGGACTGATAAGTCACTATGTCAATGATTCTCAGCTAAAATTTGAGTTCCATACTCCAAGTATGGAGAGAGTTATGCTCACTGCAACATAGTTTGTTAAAAAAATAAAGCTGAAAAGGGGAGACAAGTCTGTCTTCCCTGTGTCCCACCATGGAGATACTTAAAGGGGTTCATGGGTGCATTGATTACAGCAAGGTCTAAGTCAACAAGAAATGAAGAGAGGGGAGGGGACCAACCTGAATAAGGAGTTTTTCTTCCTTGCTTTCTCTTTCTTTCTTTCTTTCTTTCTCTTTTTCTTTCTTTCTCTCTTTCTATCTCTTCTCTTTTCTTTTCTCTCTTTCTTTTCTATTTTTTTGTACATAATTGTTCCTCCCTCCCTCTTGGACGAAATGGAGGGAGTATTTATAGGTGGGGTGGATAGGGTGAGGTGGTTGGTGGAGGTGAAGAGTTGGAAATGGGTGGTGGGGAAGTGAGGTGATGTGGCTATGTTCTAGAAGAGAGGGTGAGGTGTGTGGCTAAGGTGAGGAGGTGGGGGTGAGTGAGGTGGTTGGTGAAGGTGGGAGAGATGTGTGGAGGCTTCTAGAAAGAGGTGAGGTGGTTGGTGAAGGTAAGAAGGTGAGAATGTAGTGGTGGGCAGGTGAGGTGAGGTGGGGGGCAAGTGTGTGGTTCTTATAAGGAGGTGGGGGGAGATAGAGGGGAGAGGTGAGGTGGTGAATAAGGTGGTGGAGCCCATGTCAAGTGGGTGGTGGAGGAAATGAGGTGGAAGGGATGGTGGGGCACATGGGAATGTGTGGTGGAGGAAAGGAAGGGAAGGGGGTGTATGGTTTAGGGTAGTGGTCCTAGGGTCTCTACTCCTCATTTGGAATATTCTAAATGAGGGGTGTAGGGTTTAAAAATGATTTCAAAGGCATTTTGGGTAAAACTAGTAATTTTTTAAAAGAGCAATGATTGCTTTTTTTAAGATTTTTCCCCTTTACTTTTTGGGCTTATTTTTTGTGCTTTATAACTCTGAACTTCTTGAGGTTTATGAGTTTTTCGCATCTCCCAGATATTCTAATTGCAACGCAACTGTCGAAATCAGATTTGGAATAGGGTAAGCAGATCAAAAGTGACTCTAAATGACCCTAGAATGACTCATACCTATGAGGGAGGGGTAAAAGGGTCAAATTAATTTTTTAAATCCTCATATGAAATATATTCCTCAAGATTTGTGAGCCATAGGCTCTAACTATTAGCAAATCAGATATCCGAGTTAAAAGTTGTGTCTGAAACCCTAAATCGTCCCGGACCAAACTCCGCACGGATTTGCGATAGGTTTTTCCTAGGTTTGCATGTGGTAAAATGGTAACTATGATTGTTTAGGTCTTGGAGTTACGATGCCATGGGGCTTGATAGGCAGTGAATCTGATTCCTAGTGAATTTCTAGGAGATTTCTGAAGGAAGGTCACTTGATCGAGGAATGTGCCCTGAGTTGGTGAAGAATTGGGTCATCGAGTTATCCTGGTTTTGTGAAAGGATTTTTTCATTAGGAAATTTATTGAAGATCTTGAAAAACATAAAAAAAAAATGAGCCTAACCTTAAAGGATTTGGACTTCTAGAGAGTTCTAGGGGGCTCACCGAGTGTTCATGGCTAATGAAAGTGAATTAGCTATTTTTTTGGGAAATAATGGGATGATTGGTGGACATTATGCTCCTTAGGGTTTTTCTTGGAGAGATTTAGGGCTTACCAAGGTAGGGCACTGACCGGCTAAGTTTCTGATTTGTGTTGGGCCTTTAGGGTTTTTTTGAGGGTCTGATTTTGGGGAGAAATAGTGTATTTTGAGAGAGGGGTAAAATGATAATTTTCTTACCCTTTTGTGCCTCAATATGAAAATTTTAATGAAGGCTGGAGAATCCTAAGAAAAATGGGTTTCTTAGCCCATAGTTTGAGGTCTTTGGAGGTGTAGGGGTAAAATGGTCATTTGGTAACCCTTTGGGATTTTGATGTCGAAGGCCTAGTAAATGTTGCTAAATTCCACATCTCTTCACTATAGAGAATATTTTGGAGAGTTGTGGAGAAAATGAGTTTAAATAGGCTTTGATTTGAACTTCTGAGGGTGTAGGGGTAAAATAATAATTTATCAGCTTTTCGATGCTTCAATGTGAGAAGGCTTATGAAGGTTGGAAAATTCAAAATGTCTTTTTTGTAGAATGAACTTTAGGCAATGAGTTCAATAGGAATTTATTTGGATTTTTAAGGGAATAAGGGTAAAATGGTAATTTTTCAGCCTTTCAATGCTTCAATGTGGGAAAGCTTATGAAGGTTGGCAAATTCTAAGTGAAATAGGGTTGTTAGTTTGAAGCTTGGACCCTTATAGTCCTAAGGTGTTTTCTATAGATATTAGGGTTTAGTCTAATTAATCTTTGGGTGAGTTTGGATATTGACATTGTGTTTGCGACCAGAGTTAACTTTGAGAATGCCTAACTATTTGGGGTTCATAGGGCGCCTAGGATCTGACTTTGTTTCTTGTTGTACTGAACCCATCTGACTCCATTAATTAGCCCAAATAAATATTTGGGTGTTGACAGTAGGGAGGTGCCCATGGCCTTAGATAGGCATATTTTATAAAGAAGAGCATTTTGGACCTTTAGATATGAAAAACGGAGTTCAAATTTCAAAAATCTCTCCTTAGATTTTGAGTATAAATTGTTTTTCAAAATTTCCCTCCAAACCAATTAGGAGTTTTGAAACTGATTAGGGCTCCAAACTGATTCTAGAATGCCCAATCGATTTTGACTGTGCAACAGACTCCAAATCGATTTAGGGTTTTGCAATTGATTTGGGTTTTAAAAATTTTTCTAAAAATTCATATCGCAATCAATTTAAGGCTATTGATTTTGAGCTCAGGAACTGCAATCTAAGACAAAACTCAAATGCAAAACCAATTACGAGATCCGCAATTGATTTGGCTAAAATTGATTGTAGGTTCCACAATCGGTTTCGACTCCCAGATTCTGAACTTTGTTTTTGGGCACAAAATTTGGGGTTGTCCTTGGGTGTCTTCACTTGGGTGTTCATAAGGGACATAAACCATGTCTACGTTCATTTTAAGGCACTCAATATGACATGCATGCATGTGATATACCTTCCATGGTGTGCCACTTTTTTGTTCTCTTCCTTGGGTCTTTGGTCCTTCTTGCCTTCATGTGTTGAACTTGTGAGATCATAAGACACTTACAAGACTCCTAGCACTACTCAAATGCCCATGGGATTGACATACATCAACAATAATCAATCAATCCGCAAATATTTTCACTGACTTATCCCAAAAACTCAATCCTTAACTCCAAAATAGCACAAATTGTCTACAAAATCTAAAAACCTAGGCTCTGATACCAAGTTGCAACGACCCAAATCTGCGGGCCACGAAGTGGGCCGGGTCCGGATTCGTGACATGGGAATGACTCGCCTCGAACTCGTTTCTCACATGGGAAAACCAATGTACTCGAAGTGGGTTATCCAACACTTTTATAAATTCATGTCATAATCCAAGTAAATGAGATTCATTATCCTTTCATGTCCATTTCCAACATACCACATTGTAGCGGAATAGTAAAATCAATGACACAATCTAATAAGTGCGGAGGAATATACATATATATATAAGATCAATCTAAAAGTAGAAAATTTTCATAGTCATCCAAAAGTAACGGGGCCCAACATACCCATAAGAGTACAGTCATCCCATCTCAATAAAATAAAATCTAAATAATAGGGTCAGTCGCCCAACTTCCAACCATCTCTCATCCATCAGAAGGCATAGTTCGACTTGTACACCTATACATCTGCGGGTGGCGCCAATTGGGGTAAGCTTGATTGGCTTAATGGGAGGGTATGTAGTTTATACAACACTAAAGGAAATCAAAGATAATTATAGTAGCAATAGGAATAATCAAGATAACTAAGGAATCAAAGCAAGAATAAGAGTACATCAAGTCTACTAAACATGTTTATTTACTATGATCCGAGTACATATAGGTTATAAGATAATCACAGGAATATCTAAAATAGACCAGGCTGAATCATGCATATGCTACATGCTATATGCCACATTCTAAGTACTTTGTGCACATGCACAATAGTGTACATACCACATGCAAATCACAATGGTGTCCTATCACATATCATATCTAAGTGAAATGAACCATGAAGGTCTCCGACAAAGAATATCATATATAAACTATGAAAGGTCTCCGGTAAAGCAAATCAGACAACTCAAATAGAGGTCTCCGACATAGCACATCACATCACATATGTTGAGCCACTAGAGTCGTTTTCACCAATAAATGTGACTCGATGATTGAGTACCTAAAGCCATCAAGGCTAACCCACAAAGGGGTCTCCAAGGTCATTAGACTAATGGGCACGACCGCCGTTTTCACCTATTAATGTGACCCGGTGATTAGGTACTTGAAGTCATAAAGCTAACCCACAAAGGAGTCGGGGTCATAAGACCAATGGACACAATGGTCATCTTCACCTATTAATGTGACCTGGTGATTGGGTACCTAAAGCCATAAGGCTAACCCACAAAAAGGTCTATGAGCCCATTAAAGGTAACCCATGGAAGGGTCTCCGGGCCCACAAGGATCAACCCACATAGGGATTTACGGGACTACATCTAGGTAACCCATATAAGGGTTTTCGGGGTCATAAAAACCATACACATATATAAAGGTCACAAGGAGCAACTCATTTAGGGGTCTCTAAGCCCAATAAGTCATATTTTCACATAGGGTTATCATATCAAATCCTCATATCCAAAACCACATTTCAAAATCATGTTTTTAAGAATAAGGTAGATACTACATAAGCATGTCATTTAAAATATCTACATGTTCTATCTCATGAAGAGTTCAAGAAAGTAGCGAAAAATCACATAAAAGGGATCAAATGCTAATATTCAAGTAAAGGTGGTTAGCCTACAACTAAGGGTATAAGGAATGCTCATGGATGTAAAATTATTTTATGACAAAGTTCATGTAGGTTAAAAACCAAGTATTTCAAATCCTTTTAAAAATTCAGGTAGAAATCTAGTGTAAATAGTCACATAAAAATCCTGGAGTAAACCATGCACATGCTACTAAGAGATATCACATGATGTAAAAAGTGACATAGTCACATGAGGATTAATAGATTTAGCACAACTCGTCATTATACAATGTGAATCAAATGAAACATATCAAAGAGAGTAATGGACTAGCAAAGGAAGTCAATAGAGCATCACAATTTGCCATAAGCCAACATATATTTGAGAGAATCTATTATAAGAGACATTAGGCTTATGCAAGGAATCAAAAGATATCTAAGAAACATGTGATTAATAGGTTGTAAGCACCCAAATTTTGTCTCGAGTCATGTGATGGTATAAGGTCAGTATAACAGTTATTAAAAGGTAGAACTT
>JAOXJP010131313.1:0-13590 GCA_025762735.1 Platanus orientalis | reverse complement strand
CCCCTTCCATAGTGGAAGCATTGGTATAGAAGACTGATCATCCCTTCTCCATGATGATCATGTCTCATCCCCTCCCCAAGAAGTTTGGAATCCCCCCAATGGAGCCATTTAACGGAAGTAGAGATTCATTCGACCACCTCGAAACATACAAAACTCTGATGCTCCTCCATAATTATTCGGATGGGGTCATGTGTAGAGCTTTCCCTGTTTCATTGAAGGGATCGACACGGAAATGGTTCAATAGTCTCCAACCTAATAGCGTCAACTTCTTCTTTGAATTGAGCCAGTGCTTCATCAGTCACTTCATAAGAGGAAGGTGCTATCGTAGGCCTGTCACCTATTTACTCAATGTCAAACAGGTGAAAAAAGAATCGTTGAGAGACTATGTCTCCAGTTTCAATCAGGAAGTAATGCAGGTAGACGATGCCAATGAAAAGGTAGTGTTGACTGCCTTCATGGGTGGGCTACTACCCATAAAATTCATGTTCTCCCTCTCCAAGCCTCCCCCGAATAACATGGTTGAGTTAATGCTTCAAGCCCAGAAGCACATGAAAGCTAAGGATGCAATGGCGACAAGAAGAAACCAAGGAAATGAGATATGAGAACTATTGAAAAGAAAAAGAGACAACAGACCGAAAGAAGCAAAGGGTGAAACAAGGATGAGGGACAATACGACCAATCGGTAAGGCCGAGAGAAACACAAATGCCCATTTAAAGAGTGTAGGTTTACACCCCCCTTAACACCCCTCTCGAGCAAGTATTCATTTATGTATGTGACAACACATCCTTGGTGGCCCGAGAAGCTCAAAACTCCCCCGGAGAAAAGATCCCATAGGAAATATTCCAGATTCCATCGTGATCACGGCCATAATACGGAGGATTATGTCAACCTGAAGGATCAAGTATAAGCCCTCATTCGACAGGGTAGGTTGAGACGCTTTGAAGAGACTTGCCCCCAAGAATCACCAAAGGGGGCAGGGGAGCTACCAAGCCAAAGAATCTTGAAAATGAGCCACTTTGAGAAATAAAAGTCATTGCGGGAGGGTCTACAGGAGGTGGTGTGTCGACATCAACATGAAAGGCACATGCACGGGCCATGAGATCTTGAAGAAGTGAGGTTTGCATAACTAATGGACCCCAAAAATTCCTCAAATGTGTCAAGAAGACATCACATTTATAGAAGAAGATTCTCGTGGGGTCCAGCACCTTCATGATGACACTTTAGTAGTCACATTTGTCATAGCCAACCATCGAACCAGAAGGATACTCGTAGACAACAGCAGTTCTATAGACATCCAATACTTATCTACTTTTGCGTATATGGGAATTGAAAATGATAAACTCCGACCGACCGCTTCACCTCTTATAAGGTTCACCGGAGACAAGCTCTACCCTGCGGGGGTCATCACATTGCCAATGACAGTTGGGGCCAGTCCCCGCCAGGTAACAAAAGTGGTTGACTTCTTCGTTGTTGATTGTCCCTCGGCATATAACGCCATCCTCGGCAGACTAATGCTCAATAAGATGAAGGTTGTTACCTCCACTTATCACTTACTAATGTGTTTCCCGACTGAGGAGGGAGTCGGAGAAGTTAGGGTCGATCAGACAGCAGCCCGAGAGTGTTATATGGCATCTCTAAGAGGTAAAGAGTCAAAGGAAGTTCTCATCATCGATGACGTGGAAGACAGAGATGATGTTCAACTGAAGCAGACCAGGCCCGTAGAAGACTTAGAGGAGCTCAACATTGACCCTAGCGGCCTTGAATAGGTGGGACATGTCAGAAGGGCACTCTCAGAAGAATTCAAGCATCGTTTGAAAGAACTCCTAATGGTCTATAGAGATGCCTTTGCTTGGACACATGCGGACATGCTAGGGATCAACCCAAAGGTGATCACATACAGGCTAAGTGTCGACCCTTCAGCTAGACCGGTCAGACAAAAGAAAAGGACATTCACCGCTAACAAAAATCAAGCTTTAGCTGAGAAAGTGGATACAATTTTGAAGGCAAGGTTCATACGAGAGGTTGCTTATCCCGACTGGATCGCCAATGTGGTACTGGTTAAGAAAAGCAACGGGAAGTGGAAAATGTGCGTAGACTTCACTGACTTCAACAAAGCTTACCTAGAGAATAGTTTCCCACTACCAAGGATAGATGCACTGGTCGACTTTACCTCTGGGCACACTCTACTTAGCTTATTGGACGCTTTCTCTGGTTACAACCAAATACGGATGGAAGAGGGGGACCAGGAAAAAACATCCTTCATCACCGACCAAGGCACATATTGTTACGAGGTCATGCCGTTTGGCTTAAAAAACGCATAGGCGACCTACCAGAGATTGGTGAGTAAAGTGTTTGAAGCCCAGATTAGGAGAAATGTTGAAGTTTATGTGGATGACATGCTAGTAAAAAGCATGGAAGCCGGAAAACACATCGACAATCTGGAAGAAACACTCTGCACCCTGAGGAAGTACCAAATGAAATTCAACCTAACAAAACGTGCCTTCAGAGTGTCGGTAGGGAAGCTCTTGGGATTCATGGTCTCTCATAGAGGAATTGAGGCCAACCCTGAGAAAATTGAGGCGATCTTAAGCATGAAGTCACCATGAACCACGAATAAAATACAATGATTGGCAGGAAGAGTTGTAGCCCTCAGCCATTTCATTTTGAGGCTGATGGACAAATGCTTTCCTTTCTTTCAGCTCTTAAAGAGGGGGTTAGAATGGACCGAGGAATCCGAATGATCATTTCAAGATCTCAAGCAGCACTTATCATGTTTGCCAACTCTCGGCCGAATGACGCAAGGAGAAGACCTATACTTGTATCTGGCAGTGTCTGAGGTGGCTGTGAGCTTGGTTCTAGTCAGGGACGAGCACAGTCAAATTCCTATGTACTATGTTAGTAGAGCCCTCCATGGAGCGAAACTCAGATATCCGCCTCTGGAGAAACATGCGCTCGCACTTGTGGTTACAACAAGGAGGCTCAGACTGTATTTCCAAGCCCATCCAATTATTGTCCTGACAAACCAACATCTAAGAGCAGTGCTGCAGAAGCTAGAGGTGTCGGGTAGGATAGTAAAATGGGAAATTGAATTGGGCGAGTATGATGTCAGCTATTGATCGAGGACTGCTATCAAGGGACAGGTCTTAGAAGATTTCCTGGTAGAGCTAACTTCAACTGAGGTGGTGAACTCTGAAACTGAATGGACCCTACACGTGGATGGGTTGTCTACTACTTCATCTAGTGGCGCAGGACTCCTACTGACCATACCCGAGGGGTTAGATATTGGATATGAAATCTGGCTAGGCTTCAACATGATAAATAATGAAGCAGAATATGAGGCGTTGATAGCTAGATTGAGTCTGGCAAAAGAAGCAGGGTTTGTATCTTCTTTCACAAATTTAAAACTCATCAAGGGACAAGTGACTGGTGAATACGAGGTAAAAGAGGACCAAATGAAAAAATACCTAACCTGGGTCACTGAGCTTATGTCCCATTTTGAGGCTGTCAGTGTCCGACACATACCCAAAGTCAGAACGTATAGAAAAATTGACTGGCACGACTAGCCTTGGATGATAAGTATATTGTAAGGAATAGGTTACCGATGAGCCACCCTATTCAACCTAGCATGGAGGATGAGCTGAGCATCCCGGTATGTATGAATGAGTCTAAAGGTGATTGGAGGTCCCCCATCACATAATTCCTCCGAAAGGGGAGTCTACTGACGGATTGGGTAGAATCCCGAAAACTCAAACTCCAAACCACCCGTTACAACCTGAATAGTGACGTTTTGTACAAACAGAGCTTTACCATTTCGTATCTGATATATTTGTGACTAGCTGAGGATGAATACGTCATGAGGGAGGTCCATAAAGGGATATGTGGAAATCATTATAAAAGTCGGACGCTCGTCCATAAGTTGGTTAGAGCAGAATATTATTGGCCAACAATGTGGACTGACTCGGTGAATTTCCTTAGAAGTTGCGATAGTTGTCAAAGATTTTCCAATATCCCTAGACGGTCCGTAGAAGAGCTCACACCCATCACAGGGCCATGGCCTTTTGCTTAATGGGGGATAGACATTGTGGGGCCTCTTCCCCAAGCGACAAGACAAAGGAAGTTTCTAATGGTGGCTGTGGACTATTTTACAAAATGGGTCAAGGCCGAGGCGCTAGCAATGATAACCGAGCATAACATACACAACTTCTTCTGAAAGCCCATCATCTGCCAATTCGGAATACCACAAGTGATCATTACAGACAATGGGAAGTAGTTTGACAACAAGCATTTCCGTGAGTTTTGCTCTTAGTTGGGGATCAAGAACCTATTTTCCTCTCCAGTTCACCTTCAAGCCAATGATTAGGTAGAAGTCACCAACAGGACCATACTGAAGATAATCAAGACCAGGTTGGAGGCATCAAAAGGACAGTGGGCTAAGGAACTACTGTGGGTCCTCTGGGCCTACAAGACTACCCCAAGAAGTCCCATAGTAGAGACTCCATATGCCTTGGCCTTCGGCTGTGAAGCAGCAATTCCTGTAGAAATCGGGATGACAGGTCTAAGGATTTAAAAATCATAGGCCGAGTGTGTAGAGAAAGAACTATGTTTAAACCTGGACTTGATGGAAGAGAAGAGAAACGAAGCCTCCCTCCAAATGGCCGCTTACCAGTAGAGAATGATGAAATACCATAAGGCCCATGTACGCCCGAGGGGTTTTCAAAATGGGGAGCTTGTTCTCCGGAAGGTGAGCATAGCCACACAAGTCTTTGGAGATGGCAAGTTAGGACCCAATTTGGAGGAACCTTACAAAGTCATCCGGATCGCGCGAAAAAGCACTTACTACCTGGAATCCATGGATGGAAAGCCTCTACCTCGACCATAGAACATTGAACACTTAAAAAGGTATTATCAATAGTGTAATTTTTTATTCATGATAATGAAAATTTTCTACTGTCTTGTGTGCACCACAACCGTCAGAAAAATGGACTAAGTCCAATAAAATAACCCTCTGTCTACTACAACAGTCTACAATTAACGTCGCGAGTGGAATCGGAAAAATGGACTAAGTCTAGTAAAACGACCCTCAGTCTACCACAATGGTTTACAATTAACGTCTCGAGTGGAGTAAAAAAAATGAACTATGTCCAGTAAAACGACCCTCGGTCTACTACAATGGTCTACAATTAATGTCTTGAGTGGAGTCGAAAAAATGAACTAAGTTTAGTATAATGACCCGCAGTCTACTACAATGGTCTACAGTTAACATCCCGAGTGGAGTCGGAAAAATGGACTAAGTCCAGTAAAACGACCCTCAATCTACTATAACGGTCTATAATTAATGTCCTAAGAGTAAAAAAAATGGACTAAGTCCAGTAAAGCAACCCTTAGTCTATTACAACGGTCTATAATTAATGTTCCAAGAGTTAAGAAAATGGATTAAGTCCAGTAAAATGACCCTTGGTCTACAATTAACGTCACAAGAGTAAAAAAAATGGACTAAGTTTAGTAAAGCGACCCTCATTCTACTACAATGGTATACAATTAACGTCCCAAGAGTCAAGAAAATGGACTAAGTCCAGTCAAATGACCCTCAATTTACTACAACAAGCTACAGTTATGATCCTGAGCATTGTCAAAAAATGGAGAAAGTCCAATAAAATGATCAACGATCTATACAATGGTTTACGAGGGATATGAGATGAAGCCCTCAGTCTACGTAGTGAGCATCCTACTAAAGCATTTAATAAGATGATTACTTAATGGAATTAGCGGTTTACTGAAGGACATCATACCAAAATTGAGCAAAAGAAAATTTTATTTAGTAATTGTCGAAGGTACAAAAATATGAAGTAAAGGACACTTGGTCCTGACAAAAAAAAAAGAAGATTCGACTCTAAGAGGTCACGTCATCCTTCTCCTACTCTTCGACAACTTCCTTGCTCTACTAGAGCACAACAGATGTTGACTCAACATTGGCCTTGAACATGGTAAGGTCGGGATCAGGGTAAACCCTCAAAGCCTAACGATGGAGGGTTTCAAAACCACTGATGTAAAATTCTGTAGTCTCGTCATTAAAGGCCTCAGACTCCAGATAAGCTGCAATCATGTCGTTGGCAGCCCCTTCCTTCTCCACCTCCCACTGAGACCTCAACTCGTCCATAGACACCTGTAGGACTGCTACATCGGCCTTCTCCACTTCGAGTTGATCCCGAGCCTGCCTCAAAGCTGTCTCACTTCCCCTAAGCTTTTCCTCAGTAGCGGCCATCTTATCCCTCAAAGCTGATCGTTCAATTCAACCTTAGCCAGCTTCTTCTCGAGGTCACCGATGTAATTGTCAGTGGTGAGTTGGAGATTCACGAGGACCGCCATTTTGGTTAACACCTACGGTAAGCAGGCTCAATATCAAGTTACAGGATAAAGTAACCAAACTCTCAAAATAATAATAATAATAATAATAATGAGAAGAAAGAAACGCTTTACCTTCCCGAGATCGAAGAAGGTGCTCCTTGCCAAGACGTCCATGTTGTTGGGCCAGAGGCTCCTAAGGTTCTGGTTGGAGATGATTAACTAAAGGTGAGTAACAACCTCTTCCTCATTGGTCAGAAGAGAAGGCTGAAGCTTCTCCTTCCCCTTGGCCGACCCCCGGGGGACATGATGCGGTAGATCTTTGACACATTCATCGAACGTTGGTGCTGCCTCCAAATTCGCTTCTAAGTCAACAACGAAAGGAGGAGCCAGTCCGACTAGAAGAGCAACTGCCCGAGGAGTTCAGTTGGACGTGCCCTTCTTAGTAGAACGACTGTGGGAGAATTTGGGTTTTTTGCGAGAACTCCCAAGGGTTACCTTAGAAGCGACTCTCGCTAGGGAAGACTTTGACAGCACAACTAACATATTTGCATAAAAGTAGCAAAGGTTATAAAAAAAGAGCAACCTGGATGAGCGACCGGTGCGCTATTGGAAAGAAAAGTCGTAACGAAGCAGCAAAAAAAAGATGAGGGAAGGGCGTCAATTTATAAGATGTCCAATCTACCCCTGACTGTCGGATCACCCTAATAACCCCCGTCCGTTAAATGAAGGCACAATTTAAGGGAAAATGACTACAAACCTAAACGTCTTGTCACCATTAATAGTGCGGGGCTCCAAGCGAAGTTAAGAAGTCAGTGTGTTAATCTCGGACGACTTTTTATATTCCCTCTCTTTGCTCAGACTAACGGACAAAGGGAATGGGGGGAAAATGATGATGAAGAATTTTGACCTGGATTGACTAAGCCGATTGACTGGATGAATTGCTCCGGCTTGACCAATTTTCCAACCGACTCGTCCTTGTAACCTGCCTCAACAAATTACCAATTGATCCTTATGCTGATCAACTTGCAAATAGAGAAACATGGAGGACCAACCCATTAGGACTAGCAGCCAATGTTTGGTAGCTTTACCATCACCAAATCTATGGCCAATACACTAAACAACATCGGTCAAACTAACTATAACCTAGATGAGGAAACGGTTATGAGACCCAGGGCGATAACCAGTCCAATGTCGACACGTGTGCCACTCCCTTGCATTCTTCCAACTAACTCAGAATATTCCTGAGCAATCGTGTGGAGGAATGAGGAGGAGAGATCATATATTAAGAAGAGAACTTCTAAAGAAAGGGGGTAAGTATAGTGACTTCCAAGAGAAAAAAAGGAAGAGAATTCTCTGATCCTCAATCCCTAACTTGGGCGTCGGAGGGGTGTAGGCTGGCGCCACACTAACGCCGTTTGTTGCTTGTGTGTAGGTTAGACCATAGCCAAAGATTCCAGATTAAAGGCCACCAGGAGATCATCTTGGTGATCCAATCCTCAGCATCATCAATTTTTAATATAAAAAATAATAGTCTGTGTTTAGCAGCCACATGTAATGAAATCATTTCATTTGAAACCCAAGGCATTTGTAGCCACAAGGGATGGGCAAAATGAACTCATTTAGATTTGCGATGATTAGTACTTGATAACTTAAATCATTTCATTTTATAGAAAAATCTAAGATGATTTCTGATGATGTCGAGGATTGGATCACCAAGATGATCACCAAGTGGCCTTTGATCTGGAATCTTCAGCTGTGGTCTTACTTGCACACAAGCAACAAACGGCGTCGGTGTGGCACCTGCCTACACCCCTCTGACACCCAAGTCAGGGATCGAGGATTATAGAATTCTTCCCTTTCTTCTCTTAGAAGTGATTGTACTGACTTTATTTCTTCGGAAGTTATCTTCTTAATATATAAGCTTTCGTTCTGGTTCCTTTATGTGATTGCTCAGAAATATTCTGAGTTAGTTGGAAGAATGCGGGGAAGTGGCACACGTGTCGGCATTGGATTGGTTATCGCCCTGCGTCTCATAACTGTTCTCTCGTCTAGGTTGTAGTTTGTTCGACCACTATTGTTTAGTGTATTGGCCATAGATTCGGTGATGGTAAAACTACCAAACCTTGGCTGCTCGTCCTCATGGGTTGGTCATCCATGTTTCTCTATTCGCAAGTCGATCGGCATAAGGTTCGGTCGGTTGATAGCTTGCCTTGTTGATGAGCCACTCGATGTGAGGGTCGGGCGGTCGATAACCTACGCTATTGATGAGTCACTTGGCACAAGAGTTGGTCGATAATTTGTTGAGGTGGGTTACAAGGACAAGTCGGTTGGAAAACTGGTCAGGCCGGAGTGGTTCATTCGGTCAATCGGCTCAGTCAAGCCCGATCAAAATTCTTCATCATCAATTTCATTTCAAATTTTAGTTAACAAATTAGTATAAATTTGAATGAATTCATTACAAACCATCACCTTATGGCTACAAATGGCTTGAAAATTTGAAATGTAATAATTACATTACAGGTGGCTTCCAAACAGGTTAATAATTTTTATATGAAAAAAATGTCACTATAAAGCATTGTGCCTTGGTCATCAGGCCTAAGGCTTTGGGTTGGGCATAGCCCAAGTTTAAGCCCAGGATTAAATTCAGGCTCATGGGCTTGTTGAGCCTAAGCTAGGGTTGGGTTTAACCAGGTTTGGGCTGGGATGACCTAGCCTTACGTGCAGCCCTACCTTCAATGGTTGTTCTAATTCTTTAACCAGTCCTTTGTTTCTCTATACACAACGTCGAAATGGGAAGACAACCAATTTTTACTAGAAATTGGAAGTTTTTGTTAATTTTGAGAAAAAATGGAAAGGGTTATGAAATTGAAAAGTTGACACCTAAAAAGATAATTATGAAGATAGATACATTTTCTCTCTTCAACTAAACACTTAAAATCTACAACAAACTATGGCCTCATGATATTTTTTTCTACACTTTCTTTTACTTTCATGTTGAATCTGGCAGCCCAACATAGCCTAAATTCTTAATTAAAATGTGTCCTCTCTACTAAATTTAGATGTACTCTCTTTCCCAACTTCTTAAATTGATCCCTATATCTATTGTTGTTCCCATTCTCTTACTTCACCTAGTTTCTACTTTATTTTCTTCTACTACTTCCTTATTTATTACTATTTCTCTTCTCAATTATAATTCCATATACTCTCTTTCTTTTGTATTTCAAATTCTACATCTTATTGAAAATACATTTTAAAGAATTTAGCATCCTTTGACTCTATAACAGTGTTTTCTTTCCATGAATTATTTTTAGTTCTAAGAACAAAAAACCTAAAGGTTGCACTATTGTCTGCATAGCCTATAAACACATAGTCACTTCTTTTTTGTCTTAATTTTATCTTTCTAAGATCAGGTATATCTATTTTAGCTAAACACCCTTATACTTTCAAATATTTGAGGTTAGATGGAGAGCCTTTCTACATTTCATATGATGTCTTGCCTATCTTTTTATATGGAATCCTATTTTGAATATGACACGCAGAGAGAATAGCTTCCTCACATGTAACATATTAACATGACATACATCATCTCTTTCAATATTCTATTATTTCTCTTTGCAATCCCATTTGATTAAGGAAAATAAGGTGCAATAGTTTTCGTGAATTATGCCATATAACTTACAATATCATTTGAATAGGTTAGAGTTATATTCACCTCCTCTATCTATTCTATGTATTTTTATCGTCTTTCCTAGTTGGGTTTTTACCATATTTTTCTATTTAATAAATGTCTCTTTTGTTTCATCTTTTTTTATTAATAAATAAATGTTATGAAGCGAGAATAATTATCTATAAAGGTTATATAGAACCTTTTTCATCATCTAGTTTTTACATTTTAAAGATCTCTTAGGTCATTATGAATGAGATCTAACAGCTTAGTTTGTCTCTCTACTAACTTAGGTTTCTTTTTAACATGTTTTGATTCTACACACACTTTACACTTGTATGTATGATCATCTATTAATTTTGAAATTAATCATAATCATTTCATTCTTCTAATATATGTCATTCCCACATGCCCTAGTATACCATGCCATACATCAAGAAAATCAAAGAAATAAGTAGATGAAGATCCATTATCTTTTATTATCTCTAAAAAGTTTAGTACATAAAGACTTCTAGTACAATACCCTTTCTTAACAAAGGCCCCATTATTTGTCATTACAAGTTTATTCAACTCAAAGGTTAACTTAAGCCCAACCCTATTCAGCAGTATACTAGAAATGAGATTATGTCTCACTCTAATGTTACTTTAGTGACAAAAAGGACATCAACAAGCTCCAAAATCTTTTTTGAAGTCAGCTTTACACTTTTAATTCTACAGTCCATTTTCCTATGACATAAGAGGAATTTGAATTCCCCATATACAACTTTTCCTCAATTACTACTGACATGTAGGTCTTGTTTAATGGCACCAATGTCCACCATCTAGAGCCTATTGTTTGTTACATGGTTCAATTTTGTAACCATTGTAGTTATTTCTCATTTTTAGTTCGATGACATGTCTCTTCCCACCTTTTTGCTTATTCTTTCTAAATTTGCATATGACTTCTCTATGACCAAACTTTCCACATACAAAGCAATCATTTTTTATATATTTTAATTATCCTTGTTGAAGTTCTTCTTGAACCTTTTGGTGTTCTTTCTTAAGAAGTTATTCTTATTGTTTTTCTTCTTGACTTCTGCAATTTCTAGAATATTTGAATGAGAAGACAACTATTTGGCTTCTACTGCCTTTTCCTGCAGCCTACTATGTTCTTTTGAGAAGATGTGTATGATTAGCTCTTGAAGTGATAGATTCTTCCTTTTCCTCCTCGTATTATATTGGTATTCCTTCCATGAAAGTGGAAGATTTTCCATAAGTGCACCAGCTACGACACGTTTAGGGAGTGGCATCTCGTCCACTTGTAGTTATCTCCATAGATTTTGGAAATCTTGAATCTAGGTTGAGACAAACTTCCCATATGACATTCTAAAGTCCAAGAAGTTCCCGATGACATGTTGTTTCCTTCATCTTTAATATGATATTTTTCCCTAGTTTAGACCAAATCTCATTGGCATTCTCAACTGTGTAATAAATCTCATATAACTCATTAGATAGCGAGTTGAGAATTGCATTACAACATATTTTGTTTACCTTGGTTCAATTCTAGTTTGTACCAGACCAACTTGGCATACTGATCAATCTCCTCTACCATAGGCTTATATAATACGTAAGAGATATTCGCCATCTTTAACAAAAACAAGATCTTTGATTGCCATCTCTTGAAGAAAGTACCATTAGAAGGTTAAATCTTGGACACATTAGATACAAAGTAGTTTATATAAGCTAGAATAACAAAATACTTCTTATTGGATGGTTGTAGTTTTTATTTTTAGATTTATGAACTTAACTCTTATTCTACAACTTACAAGAAGTCTACACTTTTTTGTTGTTTTGTTTCGTTCTTTTTTTTTTTTTTTTTTTCTTTTTTCTTTTACTACTTTGTACAAACCATACAATATTACCCTTATTCCGAATCTATCAGTTTAGGTCTTTGTCCAGAAAGTGGAAGCATATATTGTTACCTTTTTTTAAACAACATCCAACTACTATGCTTAAATTATAGTACTATTTAAACCCACAAATACTCTATTTAATTAGTTTTGTATAGATTGATGTAGAAATCTCTTTTGTTTTTCAAATCATAGAATAGAGCCAAATCCAAATTGATGAAAATAACTTAGTTTTTTTCTCCATAACACTAAATGTAATTGTAATTATTCAAGAGTATACAATTCTTGAAAATTATATTACTATAATTCTGGGTGTGTATATCATACAACAAATCATAAGTTCTTCAAAATTTATATATCAAAGAATAAATCAAAACATGCAACCAAGTTTTTATATTTCTACTTGATTTAATAAACTTAGTTTCAGTTTAGACCAATGTTTATACAATCATATTAACCATCGATCATCCTATCCACTTTAAGATTGATAAACCTTAATAGAGGTTCTATGGACTGAAGCTTACATCATACCCATTAGACGTTTATAATTTTTTTTATAAAGCATAACATTTATTTATTGGTTTGAGTTTGACACAACAAATATTAATATGTTAAATTTTGTATTCTAAGAGTTTACCAACTACTGTAGATATTTGATTATAAAACAACAACCTAAATGGATTTCCGAAAATTTGTTGAGATTCAAGTATGAGCATATACATCTATATGGGTTGTTTTCTTAGTATTAAGTTTAGAAGATTTAAACAAGATATAAGAAAACTTCTATATTTGTGAATCTCTAAAGATGAAATCTCAGCATAAGATTACAGGTTCAACATCGATAATCTATATTCAATCACATGTGTAAAAGAGCACACTATAATACACTTTGTATGATTGAATAACACATCAATCTGAGTTCTTGAGCAAATTCAAAATTTAAATCAATTTATCAGCCTACTTGAAAAATCTAATGCAGAACACAACTATGCTGCAAGTGAAATAGAATATGAACTCTAACAACAACGAACCATAAAAGGTTAGAAGTTATGTAACGGATTGATACCACTTGTGATACTCCACTACCTTTAAAATGGATACGCTAGGCTCTCATAGTGTACGCTAGGCTCTCATAGTGCAGTGGCTTGAATTAACACCCACCTCCAGGGGATACATCAAAGTGCTCTTTTGCTCTGCACAACAATAGAATTTTGACAAACAAATGCCTATCAGAGATGTGTACACTTGAAAACCAAGGAAAATCTCTTGAACTCAAATAGCAAGAATCGTAGAAAGGTCTTTTGAAGACTAGCATATGTATTAGTTATATTCTCCACATGCCGACCTTCTCTCTTTAGAGAAGATGGAGCCTCTATGGAAACTCCTTTGGCTTTTATTAACACTTCTAAATCTTAAATATAATAAATAATATTAAAATGCATTAAATATTATATACGTTATTGATTGTTAGTGGGATTCGGTTTTTGAATCTCCACACACTTTCCATAAACACCAATGCTTATTCCATTAAATATTCATTTTTTCAGAGAGAGTGGATTGTATCCGCTCCTCTTATCATCTGCTCCTCTTTGCACCCTGTCAGGGGGAGGGCACATCAGTGCCGACAAGTGATTTTCACTTTTTTTTTTTTTTTGGGGGGGGTGCATTTAACTTGCTGTCTCTTATAAACA